>CM039134.1:40842304-40861047 GCA_022036555.1 Microstegium vimineum | reverse complement strand
GGAGTATACCTTGTCTCAGGATCGAGCAGCCTCCGACTCAAGTAGAACACTACTCTTTCCTTTCCTTCAAACTCTTGTATTAGAGCCGATCCAATTGTATGGTCATCGGCTACTATGTATAATCTGAAAGGCTTCCCCCTATGAGGAGGGATTAGTACTAGAATAGATTTTAAGTATTCCTTGATCTCCTTGAAAGCCCTCTGATGTTCGTTACCCCACTTGAACTCTTGGTTGCTTTTGAGCTTTAGCAACACTAAGAACGACAATATCTTGGCTGATAGATTCGATATGAATCTTCTAATGAAGTTAATCTTGCCGATCAACGACTGCAACTCGGTCTTCGTAGTCGGTGGTACAACTTTGGTGATTGCGTCAAAGCTCTTCTGACCAATCTCAATTCCTTTCTCATGCACCATGAAGCCCAGGAACTATCCAGCTGTCACTCAGAATGCACACTTGTGAGGATTCATCCTCAAACCATGTTTCCTTGCACACTCCAAGGTGGCTCTGAGGTCTTCAAGGTGCTCCCGGTACTCTCTAGACTTCACAACTACATCGTCGATCTAGACCTCTACCGTTTTTCTGATCAACTTATGGAAGATATAATTCATGGCTCTTTGATAAGTTGCACCAGCATTCTTCAACCCAAAGGTCATGACAACCCACTCATATAGTCCCAGTGCACCATGACATCTAAATGCGGTTTTGTGGATGTCTTCTTCTGCCATGAAGATCTGATTGTACCCAACATTGCCATCCATAAAACTGATCACTCTATGGCCCGCTGCGGCATCAACCAGCATGTCGGCCACAGGCATTGGGTATCCATCCATCAGGGTAGCTTTATTGAGGTCCCTGAAGTCAATGCAAACTCTCATTTTTCCATTATTCTTGTATACAGAGACCACATTGGCAATCCACTCGACGTATCTGCTTTGCTGAATGATCTTTGCTTCATATAGCTAAGTGATTTCAGCTTTCACGTCGGCCATGATGTCAGCTCTGATCCTTCTAGGGTGTTGCTTGAACGACCGATATCCATCTTTAATCGGCAAACGACGTTCGACTAACTTTCGGTCAAGACTGGGCATCTTGTAATACTCCAAAGCAAAACATTCCTTGTACTCCTTCAATAATGCGATCAATTCGTCTCTAAACTTGGGGTCTAACTTAGCACTGATATACGTCGGCCTTGGCTTATCACCATTTCCAATATCAACAGCTTCCAACTCATCAGCCGGCATAAATCCCTTGCCCATCTTGCCTTCGTTGTCATTGATTGGTGCATGCATTATTTCATTTTCTTTAAGCCGACTGCTTAGATTGGCTATTGACTCACACTGTTGAAAGTGACGTAGTATTCTTGCAACCTCCTACCAGAGAGGCAGTCGTAGGCATAATCCTCCAAATCCCAGTAAGTAGGATCAACGGTTGCTATTGAAATCGAATCATCAGCCGGAATGACCTCGAGTTCATCATTATCTAGCCACTGCACTGCGAGCTGATGCATTGTAGATGGGATGCAATAGTTGGCATGAATCCAGTCTCTCCCTAAGAGCAAATTGAATGAACTATCTCCATCGATAATGAAGAAGGTAGTCAGCAAGGTTTTACTGCCAACCATCAGCTCCACATGTAGAACTCCCCAAGTCCCTGACGTCCTGCCCCCAAAGTCTCTGAGTGTGAAATCTATCTTGAGGAGTTCCTTGGACTCCAGCCCTAGGTTCGGGATGATATGGGCTGGCATCAAGTTGATGGAGGCACCGCCATCAATCAGTATCCTTCCGACAAATCTTTCATTGATGTATCCTTGGATGTACAATGCCTTCAAGTGACTATATCTCTCAGGCTTGCCAAAGACAACCTGAAATTCTTGCGCATCGGTCTGTCCCTCAAACTCTGACTCATCAAAGTCAGAATAGACTTCGGTGTTGTTGACGGTAAGAATGACACACTTTTACATACTCAAAATACATTCAATAACCTTGGATTCAAGAGTATAATAACATAGCTAGAGCATATTTTATCAATAACTAGTTCCACATGTACCTTGAGTATGTTTTATGCAGGTAACAACAAATAGGGACACTTGGGAGCCTGTGGGCCCACTTAGGGGGTCGGTCGACCCCACTAAGGGACCACCAAGGCCTCCCATGTGTCCATGATCCATAAGAGACCTCCTAGAGTGAAGATTCACCCTTGGATCTCCTCTGTGCTTCTTCTCAACGGCTCTAGATCAAAGCACGAGGATACATGGGCCCACAAACTATCTCAGAAAAATACCAAACCATTGCCAAGGTGTCTATGACATGTGGGCCACGCTCCACACGAAAGATGGAGGCCAAAGGCCACAACTCACGGTCGGCCGACCGTGGGTATGGGCCCAGAGGCCACCCATAGGCCCCTTGACCTATGGGGACACCTTCTAGAAGGAGTGGCAGGGCCCACGCATCATATGTAGTCGACCGACCGCCTATATGTGCCCAAAAGCCTCCCCGAGCCCTCCACTGCCTTCCTGCATGCCTCCATGCATCCACTTGATCTCCACCGCTAATTTAAGACGGTTACAATGATGGTTTCATCCTACGGTGGCTGATGGTGGTGGCGCGGATCGCTGACGTGGCACCGGAGTAGCCCCTACTCCACCTCTAGCTATAAATACTCCCTAGGCCTTCACTCTCACTCATGCCTTATTGGAGAAACTACATAGCTTAGCGTAGCTCTGCTGTAGTGCTATGCTAGTTGGAAGAGAGTGAGGAGAGCCTAGAGGAGAGCCGAACCTGTCTAGCGTCTTCTCCGAATTGTACCTCAACGGATGCGATTCTCTTGTAAGTTCAGCACTTGTAAGTGATACATCCGAGTTCTTTATAGCATTTGATATTCTACTTCTGGCATAGTTGTTATACATCTTTTCGCGCTTGTTCATGGCTTTACTTTAAGTAGAGTGCTTTAATCTTATGCATGGGTTAAAGTAGTAAGAATAGTGTAGACGTGGTGTCTAGACTAGATCTTACCTTTGTAAACCGCTTATCGCGCGGATTGTTTGTGGATGCTAGTAGAACGTGACAACTCTATCTAGTCCTCGTATTCCACCATGTGTGTCAGATAAGTTCTTAAAAGGTAGGGCCTCAATACAACTTGATGGCGCGGTCCGATTAGAGTTTTGTCCTCTTTTTGATCTATCCCATCGCCTCCTGCAAGAGAAGGTCTGATGAAGCCAGTATAAATAGCTTTACCTTGTTAGATATCTTTGCTATATCGAACCTCTCAACCCAGTTATCATAGTATCCCTTGATAAATCATAGGACATATCCATAATCCTAGTTAACTCACTTCTCGTTCCCTGTGGAAAATACGATACCTGGAATACTCTCGGTGAAAGCTACACTTGACAGCCGTACGCTTGCAGTCTTTTCCCGTTTGCCACTTCTGGTGTCAACAAGCTTTCTGGCGTCGTTGCCGGGGAACGGTAGCTGTTTTAACTAGAACCCTTTGGTCCTATTATCCTTGTTTTATCTTTCTTTTCATTTAATCCTTTTCACACCATGAACAAATCATCCATCTCTCATCTTGCTTTTCCAAAGGGCCATAGTTTGGAACCACCACCATCATCACATCCCATTCTTTCACCTAGCTATGAGTTTCACCCTAGCTTCATAGCTAAAGTTCGGGAACAATCTTTTTCGAGGGATGAAGATGAAAATCCTTACACTCACCTACGTGACTTTGAACAATTGTGTTCATGTGTCCACATCCAAGGGATGAGGCAAAGTACTCTTAAGTGGAACCTATTTCCGTTTTCTTTGATGGGAATAACCAAACGATGGTACTTTCGCAATGTAGATAGTGTAAACGGAGAATGGAAAAAGTTACAATCCAAATTCTGCCTATCTTTCTTCCCAATTTCTCATGTTGTTCGTCTTCGAATAGAGGTCCTAACCTTTAAACAAAAGGAAGAAGAACCTCTAGGTGCAACATGGGCCCGTCTTTTTGTAGCGATCCATAATTTCCTCGAAGGGAAATCCACATAATGTGATAGTCTCAGGAATACCAAGCTATCACATTATTATTATACAACTGATACCACAGTCATACATCGTATACACTACTACAAAACAAGGATATTGAAACACTTTTATGTAACATGTTTATCGATGTGTTCCAGTGAAGTTTCATAGTAACATAAAATATGTGTTATAAATTTTAGTTGTAACACAAAACACTTTTTTTAGAAAAATGTGTTACTGATAGCAATTATAGTAACACAAAATTAATGTTACAAGAAAAATATTATAAAAGTGTACTATGTTGTAACACATAAATGGAACATATAAAGTTATGTTACAAATATATACCCTATAGTAACACATAATAATATTACAATCCATGTGTTACAGAAAAAAATACATCTGGACCTGCTTCGCACCTAAGTCTCGTTAAGGCTGTTAACACTACTAGAAAAATAATTTTACGAACCAATCTCAAATAGTATTATAAGTTCTCATATTAGAAATTTGGAATTTAAAATTATGAAATAATCTTATATATTGACATGGTATATATGCAGTTTATAATTCTTAGCGCAGTCTACAACTTTGTTATTTTTTTATTTTAAGTCATTTAGAGTCTAAACTATGTATTATAAGTTTATAAAATTTAAAATTCATATTTAATATAAAAATTATAGTGGCTGATCTGAGCTACATGTCCGTTTGTTGTTGATAAGTTTTTCATTTGAAGTTGTTTAGGGTCTCAAATATTTATTTTATAATCACTTTTCTATATTCAAATTTTAAAAAAATTTAAACTATCTCATATGGAGAAATATTCTATACCAAAGTTATACTTCTTGACAAGATTAAAAACTTTGTAGTTTAAAGTTTTTTCATTTGAGTTCATTTAGTAGCCAAAATATTCAATATAAGATCAGAACATACTAATATAAAAAGATATCACGTAATGCATAATCATATATGATTGTGTGGTCTAATGGTAGAGAGACTTAGTGTTATATGTGAGGTTGAGAGATCAAATCCTAGTTTAAGCATTATTTTTGTTTTTTGGTTTTTTTAACATAATGTAAAGTGTTACTATATATATATATAAAAAAGTGTTACAACAAAAAATATTGTAACACTAGACAAATGATCTTGTAGATAAGTAAATATGTTACAATAAACTAATCTATAGTAACATAGGCAATTGTAACACAAATAAAAATATGTTACAAAGAGAGCTAGTAACACTTTTTTAAATGTATAGTAACATAAATTGGTATTACTATATCCCTACTTTGTAGTAGTGATATTACAAATATTACAACTTATTGACACCCTACTACAACAAGATTCTAGCGGAAGACGCACGCGAAACGATATCAAAGTAGACACAGCGCGCCAGCGGGTGAAGGCTCCTCCTTCACAGGCAACCTTGAGCGTAGGACAAGACCACCTAAACCTTCGGATCCTTGTTGTTGTCGTCGAAGATGGCATCCAAACCTGATAAATAACTTTTAGTACGATTTGTACTGGCCACTGTTTCCCACCCTATGCTTTTGCGTTCGCTTTGTGGTAAGTGGAATGCAAGGATATAGCAAAAGACCTATTTATGGTTGTAGTTTGTCTATGCATATAATAATCAATATTTCAATAATTAATAGTAATAGTTCATCAAGTTTTAACCTATTTCCATTCATCCATCCCATCCACACACATCTCACCACACTCTCACTCTCTAGGCGACAAGGACAACTCCCTCTCGTCCTTGTCTCAGCGGCTTACAGCCGGATCCTGTAAAACTCAGGGGGGGAGAAGAGAAGGGACTCATCTCTCTAAAGAAAGTGAGGCGTAGGTCATGAGAAGTCCATAACCGGGGGCACGGCTATACGTATAGATTGATCAACTCTGCAGAGTGTGTACACCTGTACCCACAAGATCGCCATCATCGACGCTGTTACAACGCCTAGGCCGACAATGGGCTATCGCCCGATCCGTAACGATACCATCCTGCCACTCAGCCCTGGGGCTCCCCGGCGCACCGGCAAACTGAGACTGGGAGACGCAGCACTTGGCCACCGTGGTACTGCGCATCTAGGATGGTATGGGTCTCAACACCGGCACCACCCACCCTTATCACCTAACAACCTGGCAGTAATGGCATCGCTCAAACTGGTCGACATCTGCACCCCGCCCATTCAGGGACGAGTGGTGTGCACTAAAGGCTCATGGTTCTATTTTCCCTTGCTATTCCAGATCCTAGGTGGGATCAGACAGGTCATCTCCACAATCGGGGTACTCCCCCGTGCCATCACAACACCTCTATCTCGGGGCTCGCTCTGAGATCTCCTTAGAACACAAGTACCCGCCACAGGTACCTCACGTGGGGATGCCTAAGTCGCACTCCCGGCAAGACTTGTCCCACGGACTCGTTGTAGGACCTGTTTGATCGACTCAACCCTCACCACACACCCAAGACACACGCCAAGATCTCCCCAAGTTGTTACCATTATAACGGCACGCAGTGCCTAGCCACTCACAACCAATCCTCCACTCAACATCACATCATAGACATAATGCGAAGTAGAAGTAATCAACGAGCAAGTAAATAAAGCGAGTGTCTATCCTAACAGCGGGTGTGTAGGGGTAAGGTTGCGACAAGGTAAAGGCTTTCCAAGCAAATCTACCATGCAACCTATCAGTTTAATTGCAGAAAGTAAAGCACTAGCATCTATGTATATGCATGTCTAATAGGATTCTACGAGGTTGGGTGGGACGTGGCACCTATTTGTTATAGATCCATATATTCATCCATATCCTATTGCTGCCCATGTCTCCTGCCTCCAACAACAAGAGCGACAAACAAGGAAGAAAGCAATCAATTCTTAACCAAGATCCAAATCAAAAGGCAGCGACATAAAAAGAGCAACTAACAACAAAAGACACCAAAGGACTTAGCCCTCGCGGTGGTTGTCCGCTTTCCTCGGGCTCAAAATAAAACACGAGTGATTGTCTATTAAGAATAAGCTCAAGTCACGACCCCGAGATAGCCACACTTCCCGGGTTGATAGTGTCAACCTATATGGCTTCAAGAGAAAGGGGCCTAGACCCTAGCTTAACTTAAACATAATCCATGGCTCATAGTCTTTCGATCCGGGTGTCAGGGAAATTGATAGGAACCGAAAGATTGCAAGCGAGAGAGGAAGACAAACACAACAGGGTTCGGCCTTTGTAGCCTTAAACCCACAAGTCACAACTAAAGAAAGAACAAATAACGTAAGACGCGAGAGTTGTGACTTGATTCCACGGTACTTCGGCT
Organism: Microstegium vimineum; assembly: GCA_022036555.1. Lineage (NCBI taxonomy): Eukaryota > Viridiplantae > Streptophyta > Magnoliopsida > Poales > Poaceae > Microstegium > Microstegium vimineum. The sequence goes on along the minus strand of CM039134.1, from coordinate 40,853,733 downwards.
TGCATGCCATTAAAATTGGCACAAGCAAAAGAGAATGGGCTTAGAGAATAGGGGAAAGGTTGGCTAGGCTGTCCATATCACGTCCTCGGTAAGAATAGTTTTCTGATGGTCGATCGAGTCGACTCGCATGGTTCCAAGGACATGGCATAGACCATAGCTTTGCCAACTAGAAGGTATAGTCCGACCTTTGATCCGATCGTCATGGTTAAGGACAGGATCGAACAGAGCAGGCTATAAAAGGGGAGAAAGAGAACAAATCCGATCACTCTCTTGGTACATACGCCATTGTACTTGACGCGAACCGAAGACAGAGGTAGACACGAGAGGAGAAGAAAAAGGGCTAGTGGTCTACTCTCCCAATCCACACGCCATATTAAAAGGCGAGGTATTGGAAAAGAGCGACACACAAAAGAACACACGACGCCCAAATCCACTTGTAGGGTGCCACGACCTATGTGCACTAAATGCACCTAGTCACCCCTAGGGCCTTAGCGGTGCGGTTGTCACCGCAAGGACCTACGGAGAGCCATGGTCTAAAATAGGTACAAGCATACAAGGGGCTTGAGCACGAAAGAGTCAAAAGAGAGAAGGGGAGAGAAAAGGATCCACCTTCCTTTGATCCACTCACCATAGCATCAGGCAGCAATCAAAGGAAAAAGAATCAAGAGAGCGACAAATAAACACCAAAAGGAAACAAGCAAGCGAAAAGAGATTGGTTCCTCGACACTTCGATCATCACGTCATGGCAAAGGACATGAACCGAAGAAGTTGGAACAAGAGGACTCAATCCACGTCTTACTGGACAGATGGGGATTAATAAGAGAGGAACAGCCTTCGCATTCTCTCGACCAACACGCCATAGAAAAATAAACGAAGGCCAAAGGAACAGGGACACTAGCTCATGGTCCCTTGAACTACACCAATTCGTAGGGCACCACGACCTATGTGCAACTAAAACGACACAATGCAATCCCTCGGGTTCTTAGCAGCGCGGTTGTCACTGCAAGAACCTAAGAGATGCTATAGTCAAGGTGGCACAAGCATATGAGGCGGGTAGAAAGATAAGAAGGAAGGAAGGTAGAGCCCAATGGCCTTGGCGAGGCACTCGCGACCATGAACTTCACCTACAGGAGTTGGCTTCCATCGCTCCACAATTGTACTCCCCTAGATCGTCTCCCACTAGACTAGGTCCCAAAAGACTCACCATGCGCGGGTGATATCCGCACCGTATTGAGTCCATAGTGGCCACATCCTAGGGGACGACTAGGGTCGTTAACTATCATAGAATTATGAAGCTAACCAAAACATGAGGGACTGGATCATGCTCGGAGTTACGATCATGGCGAGATGACCCCGCGATCGTAACATTCGAATAAGACGCGCCCTCGGCCGGCTCGAAGGCTCGGTCCATAGAAACAAACAGAACACCACAATGCAAGAACGAAACTGGAGTAGCACAATCCCCATAGCAAGAGACAGATAGATAGACCAGCACAAAGGCACGGCGCAAGAATAGATATATACCAAGTATAGATGACGAGTGCAACATGTATGAATACAATATAGGAGAGTTTTGCCGACGTCAAGAATGGCGTCGGCGGGTTCCAAATACTTGACCTTGAATGGCAGAACGACGATGGGTTGCCGCAAGAGTCGACGAAATGTCCGAGATACGCACAACAGGGACACCCCTCCTACACAGAAAGATCACGGCACGACGGCCGGACTGCATAGAAAAGATCACGGCACGATGCCCGGACAGAACGACAGGGTGGGCAGGAGACGTCGAAGCTTCGCCAATCGACGTAGCAGCACACGGCTTTCCTGCAACAGTGCAGAACCACGACACGAAGGCCGATCTCAGAGACGAGCCACCACGAGAAGGGAAAGGCAGGGACTTTGGAACTGGTGGCTCACCGATGGGGGAGGAAGACATGGCGATGATGTGCTGCTGGGGGTTGTAGGGGCACTGCAGGGACACACCTTCCTGCAACAACGAAGACCACCGCGCGAAGGCTGGACAGAACAGTAGGTGGTCAGGGGACGTCGGAGCCTGGCAACGGTGCAGCAGATCCCCGGCTTCCATGCAGCGGTGAAGAACATGGCATGAAGGACAGTCTCAGAAACGCACTGAGACAAGAAGGAAAGGGTCGGGTTCTGGGTTTCCTGGTAGCTCACCGGCTGGTGTTCGGAGTGAAACGGTGTGCTGGTGCTGCTGTTAGGAGGAATCAACAGCGCGGTGAGGTGGCGGGTGCGTAGCAGCGCCGCACGGCGCAGCGCGTCGGTGGAGGATGGAGCAAGCAGCAGCGGCGACGAGGAAGGACGGCGCTTGGCGGTGCTCAGCTGGGTCGCGCCGGCAAGAGCGCTCGTTGGCGAGCGCGTCCGTAACGACCGGACGTGACGGGGACGGTGTGGCTCGGGGTCGAGGAGCTGAGGACGCGGACGACATCGAGGTCGGGGTTGGTCGGCCGTGGCGGTGTGGCATAGCGGGGTCGCGCCAGGCAGGAGCGCTCAGTGGTGAGCGCGTCCGCGACAGCCGGACGTGGCGGTGACGGCAGCGGACGGCACGGTGCATGGCTCCTCCACAGTCGTCGCGGGCATGGCCGAGGTGGTCGGCTATCGAGGCGGCGCGTCCGTGGTTAGCCGGCTCGGTGCATGCTCGAAGGAGACGACAGCGGCAGGGTCGACGAGGCCTTGGTGCGGCGTGGTTGACTTCGTCAGTGGCGGTAGTTCGCATCGGGTGCACACTATAGCGTGCTGCGACGGGGACACGGTGGCGAGGTGCGTCCTCAAGGCCGCCATTAGGGTGGCGAGGACTAGGTTGCAGGTGTAGAGGACGCAGGCTCGTCTGCGGTCGACGTAGTTTCGGCTATAGATGGCGGGAGTTGCTGGGCAAGCGGAGGGAGGAAGAGGCGGTGGCTCGGTGGGGAACAGCAGGGCGAGGGGCAGCTGGAGCTCTTATAGGGGGTGCCGGTCTAGGGTTACGAGGCCTCGATGGCGGGATGCCTCGGCGTCCGTACTCCTAAGACGCGTGGCGGGCATCCGCTGGAGTGGGTGTGGACGCCGAGAGGGCGTGGGCGCGGAGCGTGGGTCGCGTACTTGCGTGCGCGGTTCGAGTGGGTCCTGGTGGCGCGGTGCGGGGTCAGGGCTGCGCGTGCGGCAGAGCCGCGAGTCACGATCGGGTGCGCATCGCGTGGCTCGGGTGGAGACCCCGGCGGCGACGGCTGCCTGGGAGCGCTGGGGCGCGTCCCGCTAGGGTTCTGGGTGGGGCACCCAGTGCTGGGCCTGGCAGTTGGGCCAGCGTGAGCAGCAGGCCAGCTGGGCTTGCGGCTTAGAGGGGGAAGGGGAGGAACTGGGCTTGCAGCTGCTGCATGGGCCTTGGCCGACTGCTTGGGGTAGAGAGAACAGAGTGGGCCTTGCCATTTGAAAAGGAGAAGGAGAATTTGGCTTTCCCTTTTATACTTTGAATTCGAGATGGATTTGTATGGGGTTCTCGAAAGGAATTCAAAGGAGACTCAAGAGGGGTTTGGAAAGAATGGAACGACACAAGTCGATGGGAATTTTGGGAGGAACTCCAAAAGGGTTTGGGATAAATTCAAGGAGAGGAATTTCTAAGGACTTGTGCACTCCAACACGAAACGGAACATGAAACCCGAATTCAACTCAAGAGCAAGAGCACTTGCCTACAAGCAACTCTATATGCATGCAACGACTTGTCGATGAACTCCTTTAGGTCGGCTCCGGTTAGAGCTAACTACTACATGCTCCACACATTAAGGAGAAAGTTTTTGAAAGTTCGTATTTTTGGTTGTTAGAAAACATGCGTTGTTACAATTTTAGATCTATCATCTACTGGCCCTGATCTTGCTATAACCGAGTCAACACTGTTGCAGCACTTTTATGGCGGTCTTAGCAAAGATTTTGCACAACTTCTTGATATAACTTCCGGGGGAGCCTTCCTGTGTTTACCCGTTAGTGCAGGGAAGAATCTTCTCATGAAGATTCTTGAAAACACTCCCTCTACTAACGATTATAATGATGGACCCGAGGAAGAACAAAAACCAACCCCAAAAAAGAAACCTCGATAGCCGAATCATCACCACTCCTATCCAAAGATTCTGCCATCGATTCTAGACCACAAATACCACAAATCTCGAAGGAAGAAAAAAATCAACACCTAGACCATTCCTTCGAGTTCAAAGCCAACCGCTCATATGATCTTGCTAATTTTGGGAATGCCCAAAATTATCCTATCCAAAAGAGACCTTCTAAGGAACATCTTTCTAGACCCCTTATGAAGGGATCTCTTCAAAAGCCTCCCAAATCAACATCATCTTGCGCCTCGAACTCCCACATGGTACATCAGGAAAAGTCTAGGATTCCTGATAAAGAAATGTCAAGTGAGCTTATAGAATGAGAACTAATGTGTTTAGAAGCCAAATCTATCCTCTCTTTCTCTATGCCCACATTTGACTTATCCAACGAACCCATCTCTAAACCCATCCTTGATCCTAATGATCCCGCATGTGTTCCTTCTTTCGAGTCTTATGATGACCCACTTAATGACTCTGGGAATTCATTAATACACCCGAGGTATGGAATCCATGATGGCCATAAATCTGACCAAGAGGAGCATAATCAACGGTTAGAGCCTCTGTCTATCGTTGTAAGTCAAGAATGGTTGGATGAGGCCAAATCCTCAAAGGTATTCACTAAAATGCCCACACAGGTGAGGAAAATATCATGTCAAGTGTTGGGCATTGATGGTGAAATTTGCTATGATCCCAGCCTCAGGATCAACATCATTCCTCATTTTCATGTTGCAACATCATCAAATGATCATCTATCCTTATCATAAAAACACCTTAGACTCCCCAATGGTCAAATCCTTGATTGTTTAGGAGTCCTTCATAATGTTCTTGTGATGGTTGATGATCTCAAGATCTTCCTAGATTTCCATATCTTTGACCTTCCTGGACTCCCCTTTCATCTCACCTTTATCGGAAGGCCAATCATGAGAATCTTGGAGAACACAATAGGAAATGAGAAGATTGGTCATAGAATAGGTGAAGATTATCTACCCGTTTGGTCTTCCCGACCTCTCATCAAAGGGTTAGAATCCAAACTGGTTCTCGATCCAAGGGTTAAGCTAATGTCAATCTCGCCAATAGCCATGAGCCATTCAAGCCTTGAGAATGACTTGAAATGTCATGAGAAAGAAAGTTCTCACCCACTCCTTGAAAGAGAGAATGATGTCAATGAGCATGGAAGTTATTCCCCGATCTTCCAATCAAATCCATGCTCAAATGAGAAATCTCCCAAAACAATCCTTCCCTCTACCATCACTACACTCATGACCTACAACCTCTTCATGCTTCTGGTTTCTAAAATCTTTGTAAGGTTGGTTGAAGATGTGTTTATCTACCATATATTTTGCAAATCTCGTAGTGGTTTTGGTCTTGAGTATAGGCTCTAAAATGTTGGAGTGGAAGGGGAAACCGCTTCACCAACATGAGATGTGCTTGAAGGTTTCCCAAAGACAAGCTTGTGTCTTAAAAATAAGCACTTTCGAGAGATAACCCGAGCCTTCTTATTTTTCTATTAAAAGTTTGCTTGTTAAAAAAATAATATAAAACAAAATAAAAAAATATATATTTCTTTTTAGTTTCCCAAAATTCTGAAATAAATAAAATGACTTTGTAAAAAGAGATTAAGGGAATATTTGTGAAAGTGTTCCTTCAGGTATTTTTGTCACTAACCATTTCAGGTTTGAACAAAAAGAATGATAGAACAAAACACAAGGTATGTTCAACCAAACATCCTTCAATAATGAAGCACATTCAAAAGGAAATTCCACATCCTAGACTTGGATTTGCTCATTGTCAAATGTTGCAAAATCCAAGTGTGGGGGGAGTAAAATTCTCTAAGAAATTCATGTCATGCTTCATTGCTTAATTTTTTTTGGTTGTCTCTACCTTGATTTCTCTTTATACCTTGCTCATCTTGCTAAGTTATAGAAATAAAAAAAATGCAAATGCTCATCTGGTTCACCATCCATGCTCTTGTCTCTTTCTAAATGAATCTCTTTATTCCTTCATGCTACCTTGTTCTGTTATAAGTATGCTTTGGTTTGTGATATTTTTTGAATTCATATTCCCAAAGGGTTTTCAAATTAAGCATGGTGTTTAGGTTGAATAGTCTTCCTTAATCAAGTAATACATGGTGTCAAGTTTGATTAATGAACCTAAAGTATGCTTGTATAAAATTTGGTTGAACTTTTGGACTAACCCATGTAAGATAACTTCCAAATTCTGGTGGGTAAGTCATTAGATCATTCACCTAAGAGACAAATCAAGGGTTGAGGTAGTGTTGAAATAATCCTTCACATCTTTGCCTCAACGTTGCTTAACTTTTAAAGAATTGGTGAACAATGATGGAACATCTCTTTCTATGCTAAAATGTTAAAGCCAACCTTTCTATAGCATATAAGATGTCCTCTATTTCTATGACAATAATGCCCCTGCTTCAAATTATTCGTGAATTCCTTTGGGTATGTATTGTCCACTAATCCTTCGTAGGAGAAAACCAATGAATGGAGGAAATGGTCTAAGTACAACGCGATGATTCACAGGAGAAAGACCATTCATCATCATCAATGTCGTGACACATAGAATCGTCATGCTTCAAGATTAAGGTTGCGACACCTTTAAAGGTAAATGGTCAATGTCTCAAAGTTTTTCATGAATCACCTGAGCATGAAATTAACATGATAGATTTTGTCCTTAATCCAATTAAGAACTAAAATCTACTTGTTTTAATTTTTATTCATTTTTCATGTTTGACCTTAGACATAGCCTGTACTTAACCTTATCTTTCACCATGAAAAAGTTGGGCCCATTTGGCCCCAAAAGAGGGTCGGCTGGCTGTCTCTAGAGGATTCTCAGCCCAACGTTGCATAACCTGCCTAACCTGACTCGTGGGACCTTCAATCCAGGCTTGGTCGAGCCAAACCTTCCAAAAAGTGGTCGGCGGACCGGGGTCTTGACCCTTCAGCCATGCCTGTTGCTCCTGAACATTGGACAAACAGTTTTGTCCTGTTTCCGGCACAATCCAAGTGAAAATAAAGGCGAAGGACGTTGGATTTTCTCTTCTTAACCTCTCCCTCTCCTTATTCCTCCTCTTACCTTGTTCATCTTCACCACCAGTAGAAATTCCATCTCCTATTGCTTCCCTTTTCACCTTCTTTGACCTCACCATGGCTCCACTAAGAAGAAGATCAAAAGAGTGATATGGAAAAGCTCCTACGTGTTGTTGCCAAAGAGAGCTTTACCAATTTAGAAGAAAGGGTCTCTGAGGAGAGAATGACGCGTCTAGGTCTTGAAGATAGCTTTTGAAAGGATCAAGATTCCCAAGAGGCGGGGTGAATTGGGCTTGTTTTAAATTTCTAAAGCAAATATAAAAACCTATCAAATGCCAATCACCCCCTAGTGCCTACCGTCCGTGTGTCCTAGCTAGAAAGCGGTAGCAGTTCATAGGAATTAAAAACAACCTAAGCAATTCTAGTAGGAAATGTAAAAACAAGATGGAAAGAAATGCGGAAATGTAAAGAGCTAGGGAAAAGAAAATCTCATTGACGCAAAGATTTTTTCCCGAGGTATCGAGGTGTCGACACACCCCCCTAGTCCTCGTTGGAGCACCTCGCAAGGTATCGCTCTCCCTCTACCCGCGCAAGGGTAGAGTGCTCTCTACGGGCTGATTCTTTGCCACTCTGGCTCGGTGAATCGCCCACAACCGATCACAAGAGCTTGGAGAAGAGCCGCCAACAATCTCCCGGCGGTCACTTCCTCCGAACACCACCAAACCGTCTAGGTGCTGTCGAACACCAAGAGTAACAAGCACAAGACCTTCACTTGACCCACTCAAGGCTAGGAAGGTGGATGGATGCACACAAGTCACTCCTAATCACTCTAGGAGAGAAGAACAAGATGAACTCTATCTAATCTCTCCCTCACTAGCCTCTTGACTCTCCAAAGGATTTCTCAAGGTGTCACCAGCTGAAACAATGGCCAAGAGTCACTCTAAGGACCAAGGGGGCAACTATAAATAGTCCCCACCTCCAAAACTAGCCCTTTTTTACTTTTTCTTCTCTCTGCGAAGCCACCAGACTAGTCCGGAGCTCATACCACCGGACCATGCACACTGGTCTGGAGCTCACTCTGATTTCAAACTCAGGCACCGTCGGACTACTCTGCTTGGTCCGACGCACTGGTCCGACGCTCTGGTCCGGAGCCTCGGTGCTCTCTGACTGAAAAACTTTCTCTCTTTTACACACCACCGGACCACTCTCCTTGGTCCGGTGCCCTGGTCCGACGCTCTGGTCCGGAGCCAGGGAGCTCTCTGCATAGACCCAAACTCCTATCATGAGGCGTCGGACTACCCGTCGGACTAACCGTCGGACTCCTCCGGAGCCTTCTGTCTCTCTGAACCAAGCCACCGGACCACTCTCCTATGGTCCGGTGCTTTCCAGACAGGTGGTCCGGAGCTCCTTGAGCTGAGAATCTGCTTAAGTCAGGGACCGTCGGACCACTCTCCTATGGTCCGACGCCCACTAAGCAGAGTGGTCCGGAGCCTCTTTCTCCCTCTTTTTCAACCATTTTTGCTGAGGTTTCTTAAGGGATTTTTCTCCTACCATTTCTAGGGTTTATCAAGGGCTGAAAGCAAGGTCTCTAGGACTAGTTGTGACAAGTGTGCATATACCCACTTTCCTAAACTCTCCTAGGTCAAGCTACTAATCTCATACCCCCCTTTATAGTACGGTCAAAGGAAAAACAAAAGCCCTAGCTATACTTAGTGCCCTTCTCAACCTTACGGCACTAAGAACTAGCCTAGTCTTCAACTTGTATCACCATCCTTTGCAACCGAAACAAATTCCATCTTGGGGGCATGAATATCCATTAAGCCCATTCAAAATGCATCACTCATGACCTAACATAAATGACTTTGTCTCTGCAAAACACACGTTAGTCATAGTGATCTAGTATTGTCGTTAATCGCCTAAACACAAGGGTCCATGATTCTATAGCTTTAATGATCTTCGCATTATCACTAATGCAAAGTTCAAGCGCTTATCCACAGCCATTGAGAGAGAGGATCTCCTTGCCCCCTCCTTCTCCTTAGTCATCCTCTAGAGCCATCGGCACAACCTATCTCATGGCCCTGATAGAAGAGAGCATGAAGAGATGCTTGTCATCCCTTATGCTAAGGCCATAGGACCTTCTCTCTCCATCTTCTCCCTTGACACACCTTAGCCCTTCATAGCAACAAGACACTTAGGCTTGATAGTCTATCACTTATGACTCAATGAACTTATGCCTAAGCTATCTTCTTGGTTCTATTGGTATCTTACCCCAGCAGAACCCCTGCATTTGATCTATCTTTGTCACTGTTTACAGTATGCTCTGGAACAAGTATGGGGGTGTTGGTTGACACCCCAACATACCATTTCACCAGTTTGGCCATTGAATCAAGATGTACACGGTCATGACACCTCCCACGAAAAAATTGGACCTCATTGGCCACTTTTGTGCATCGGCCGATGCACGTTAGGGGCCAAACAGCAAAACTGACAGAGCAGATCAATGTTCAGAGGTAAGGGAGTCTAATGCAGAGACCGAAGTGGCCAAACGCCCCGAGGTGGGGTGGGCCGACCACACCTAGAAGGCCCGGGCCCACCAGCAAGCGTCCACTCAACTTCATCATCCATTCTGTCTAGTTTGCCACGTCTCTCCCCTTTTCCTTTATGCTTTTTTATTTGTTTACTCATTTTCTCTTTTAATAAAAATGAAATAAAAATAATTTCTTCATGAAAGTTATCACTTAGTTTATTTCCCTTTTAATATTGAATAAAAACAAGAAGATCGCATTTGAAACTAAAATTTGAAAAGTGACATGATCTATGACGTTCTGAGGGTAAAAGCGTCATAAAGATGAATTCTTGCTTTTGCTTATGCTAGTGGGAAAATATCTTGATAGGAAACCATATTGACTAAGTTTTTCATCAATGTGATATACGTTCTCGGCTCATGATTCATACCCTGTCTATTTAAAGTACTTGGAGATTAATTTTTGAAAACGTCATAAAACCATAATGTCACTACTCCTCTATACTGAGAAATTCCTACCAAAGCCATATATGTTCATACATGATCAAAACCTTTCTCATATGCTTCTTGTATTTGCTTTGAGTTTGATCAAACCTTGTGACCCTTGTTGAGAATTTTGTCATAGTTCAAAGATCAAGATCACGTACACACCACATATATTTGCACTAGAAGTACGCAAAACATGCCTTTAATTTACATGTTCCATATTCATCCAATAATGTCGGTGTTATGACCCAGGGGGTCAAGACCACCAACTAGTAAATTTGTATATTGCGTGCTCCCTCTCCCAGATGTGATGCAAGAAGAACACAAGATTTATCCTGGTTTGGGCAAAGAAGGCCCTACGTCCAGCGGGGGAGGATGGATTATATTATCTTGCATCGAAGTGCTCGTACAGGGGGGTACAAGCAGGTTTACATGGGGGTGCTTAGAGTGAGCTAAAGCCTAGGACTAGCAAGGCTATCCTAGGTGAGCTGGTGGATTGCTTGAGATGTTGATCAAGCAATCGGGTGTGATGTGTGCAACTTGGCTCTTGGTGTATGCTGGTCAGAGCTGATGTCTCGGCTCGTTGAGAGATCTCTGATGTCCGAATGCATGAGCCGATACGAATGCGCATGCCCTTTCTTCTATCCCAGCGTCCCCTTTTATAGATCAAGGGGAGGCCTGAGACTACAGAGACCCTAGACTGTAGAGGCATGGGAGAGGTGTCCGCGATGCCATGCTTGCGGTGGGATGTCGATCGCTGTAGTGGCGGAGCCTTCCCGTCCTTCCGGTGTTCAGGGCATGGTGATAGCAGACTGGACGTTGCCGAACGTCATGGCGTGGTACGACCGATCACCTGTAGACAGGTACGGGCTCCACAGTTGAAGCGGGACGGAGCGGATAGGACGGGTCCCATGCTGGAGTGGTTGGAGGTGGCAGTCGACCCCCGGATCGAGGAGTATCAAGGCCTGTGGGACCCTGATTTATCCCTGGAAACGCGGTCGAGGGCTTGTCCCATTTAAGACTCGAGGGGGTGCCTTTGACCTCCGTACTTGAGGTGTGGCCACAGTGGTTGTACGATCAACGGAGAGTCGGGGCATGGGCGGCGAACTGATGGATTTGACCGTGGTAGTGGGCACCCATGGCGTTAGGCGCGAGCAGGTAGGCGCATTGGATTCTCTTTACCCCATACTGGGAGTAGGTGAGCTGATCGAGCCTCCTGCTCGCGGGTCGTTCGTTCGACCCCCTGTCCGTCATTCGAGGGGTCGAGGCGGAGGGGTCGTT
>CM039134.1:40826191-40842204 GCA_022036555.1 Microstegium vimineum | reverse complement strand
GGTCATTTGAGAGAGCTCTACCTTGTGGCTCAAATATGAAATGCACTTGTGTTGACAATGCACTCATCAAGGGGGAGATTGCAAACACATGGTTGATATGTGCCCATGATGTTCAGTTTTATGATGAGTGATTGTCAACACTTGAGTGTTTCAATTTAAATGGCTTTACACTAATCCTTGCGAAAGCATGTGTGTGCCTGTCTATCGGCTTGTGGTGTGTAGGTACTATGCCCGGAGACAGTGGTCAATGGCATGGAGAAGGTCGAGTAGAGGCTTGCCATGCCGATGGACTAAGAGCGGTAAAGGGCGAAAGCGGGGCTCGGACTGAGGGACCATGGGCACCGGAGGACTAGCTGTGGTGGCTAGTACTTGGCACCGGCGAGTGTGAGAAGATATGGAGGTAGAACGAGTTGACTAAGTCAAGATGGCGGACGAGCGAGTCGAGCGGAGGCTCATGGGACTCGGAGTCTAACCGGGCGAGGACAAGGTGGCTCGAGTCGAGCGGTTTGGTGGTTTGGGCCTCAAAACAATCGGAGGATGGTTTCCGAGTTTGGGCCTCAAAACTCGGGGTTCTGTAGTTGAGACCAAAGCTACCGGTGGTGGGTTTCGCGGGTTTGGGCCTCAAAACTCGGGCGGAACTTCTGAGGAAGTGAGGGCGGCACATGGCGGAATCCTGGAGGTTGCGTCGAGGCGACGACAACTCCTAGTAGGAAGCGGGGCTATCCATTCAAATCGAGGAAGATATTCTCCAGAGCTTGGACTGCAATGCTTAGGCTAGGTAGTTCACTCATGTATCTAGGGGGGTCTTTGGGAAATAGCCAAAGCTCGATAAATAAGTGATGAAGGGGTACCCCTCATCCCATCTCTTGCATTTCCTCCTCCCACCTAAATTCCTAGGTTTTCCCTTTCCCTAGCTCTTCTTGCTTGAGATCCACCATGTCTCCGGTGTAAGAACTTGAGATTGTTGCGAGGAATCGGAGGTCGTAACCTTCGTAGGCCATGGTTCCTTTGATTTCTTGATCATGTCCCCGTTTTGCTTGTGTTCTTCGCGTTTTGCTTTTTGCTCCCTTTTATTCCTGAGATGAGATCTCTTTGTGGGGAGTAGCTCTTGCAAATCCGTTTGAACCAAGTTCTTCGTACTCGTGAGGAGCATCTTTGCACTAGAGGAATTTCCCTAAAACCTCACGAGCACTTAGATCGGGCAAATTCTTTGCTACGTGTTTGTACTTCTTATGACTATTGGATAAATCCGCAAGCACACAGATTACACCGATGTAGCACTTCACTGGGAGTATTCCAGGTATCGTATTTTCCACAGGGAACAGGTAGTGATCTAACTAGGAATATGGATATGTCCTATGATGGATCAAGGGAGACTATGATAACTAGGTTGAGAGGTTCGATATAGCAAAGATATCTAACAAGGTATAGGTGGTTATACTGGCTTTATCAGCCCTTCTCTTGCAGGAGGCGATGGGATAGATCAGTAAGAGATATAACTCTGACTCGACCGCGCCATCATGTTGTATTGAAGCCCTACCTTTTAAGAACTTATCTGACACGTGTGGTGGAATACAAAGGCTAGATAGAGCTGTCACTTTCTACTAGCATCCACGAACAATCCACGCGATAAGTGGTTTACAAAGGTAAGATCTAGTCTAGACACCATGTCTACACTATTCTTACTACTTTAACCCCACGTTAAGGCTAAAGCACTCTACTCAGAGCAAAGCGATGAACAAGAAGGAAAAGGCGTATAACAGCTAACCTAGACATAGAATATCAAATACTATAAAGAACTCAGAAGAAGTCACTTATAAGAGATAAACTTACAAGAGACTCGCATCTGCCGAGGTACAGCTCGGAGAAGACGCCAGACAGGCCCGGCTCTCCTCCAGGCTCTCCTCACTCTCCTCCAACTAGCATAGCACTACTAGAGAGCTTCACTAAGAGACTAAGGAGTAGTTTCTCCAATGAGGCATGAAATGAATAGGGAGCTCTAGGGCTCTATTTATAGCTAGAGGTGGAGTAGGGGCTACTCCAGTGCCACGTCAGTGATCCGCGCCACCTCCATCAGCCACCGTAGGATCAAACCATCCTTGCAACCGCCTTAGATCAACGGGGGAGATCAAGTGAGTGCATGGAGGCATGCAGGGAGTCGGTGGGGAGGTCGGTGCATCTTTTGGGCACTTGACCTGGATCGGCCGATCCACCAATGGTAGGTGGGCCCTGCCATTTCCCTCAGGAGGTGTCCCCACAGCACAGGGATCATGTGGGTGGCCTGTGGGCCCAGACTTGGGATCGGCCGAACGCTTGTTGTGGCCTTTGGCCTCCATCTTTCGTGTGGAGCATGGCCCACATGTCATAGACACCTTGGCAATAGTTTTGTATTTTTCCAAGATAGTTATGGGCCCATGTATCCTCGTGCTTTGATCTAGAGCCATTGAGAAGAAGCACGGAGGAGATCCAAGGGTGGATCTTCACTCTAGAGGGTGTGCTTGGATCATGAACACATGGGAGGCCTTGGTGGCCCATAGTGTGGATCGGCCGACCCCTATAGAGAGCCATGGGCTTCCCCTTTAGCGTGGGACCTCCTTGATAGGTGTGGATCCTGTTGTCCAAGATTGGGCCCAAAGTATGGTCAGCCGAACATCTTTTATGGTCGAATGAGCTCATCTTTTGCAGGTAGCTTCTAGAGGTAATGCCCATCATGATGGTGTATGTATTTTGCACATTTTCCATACTTGGAAATATGTCATGTTGAGCCCCGAATTATGACGTTTTGTGCCTACATTCAAATAGAGGACATATACATATGGAACCAAGTTATTGGGTAATTATGTTCATGTTATTCTTGTTTTCCTTTGAATAGGAGGATGTTGATGGTATTTTGATGGTGATAAAATAGGTTGTAATTACCGTCAACAAGATCCCCCATACTTACGTCTTTGCTCGTCCTCGAGTAAAGGTTACAAGATAACAAGTCTATGTTATTCAAAGAATAAAGCAAGCATAAAGATTCACTCAAGACATTTTGTCATACTAATGGGATATGTGGTACTGGATAACATATATCCTTGAGAAGTTGAGAAATGGAACAGTTTTCAAGGCAAAGTCATCTTACCAAATCTTATTTTAGTACTTGGAGTTTTTGATAAGTTTTTCAAAAGAAAGCTCATAAGTCAACTTACTCCTCATATAGCACTCTAGATCGCTCAAGGTGTATGAATCCTTACCAAGGCATAACATGAGGTTGCCTTCTTTTTATCTTCCTACTTCTAAAAGGCTTATGTGGAGCTTAGGTAGGGATAAACAATGTAGCATACTTACATATATTGTAAAGTCAAACTCCGGATCCAAGGAGAGAAATGTCATACTCTTAGATCAAGATGTGCAAGTGTGTGGAAACATGGCAAATGATCAAAACTCCTTTATATGATCTCTCTTTTCTAACTTATTATTTTGAGACATAGCTATCTTTTTATTTTTCTATGAGCTTTGATATGATCATCATCATTTTTTTCTAAGACTTGGGACCTTCATGTGCCCCTATATTTTTTTTCATATTTTTCATAATTTTGCATAGTCTATGTCTCATTTGCTAGCACATACTAGAGAGAGGATTTTCTATTAAAACATGGAGCATGAACTATGTGGAAAATGTAAGGCATGTTTCTGCGTACTTCCAGTGTAGAAGCAGCATGTATATGTGGTGTGTACGTGATCTTGATCTTGGGAGCATGATAAATCTCTCAACAAGGGTCACAAAACTTGACCAAACTCAACACAAAACAAGCAGCTTATGTAGAAAGCTTATATCATGCAAGAGCATATATGGCTTTGGTAGGAATTTTCTTACTATAGAGGAGTAGTGACATTATGGTTTTATGACGTTTTCAAAGGTTAATCTCCAAGAACCTTAAATAGATAGGGTATGAATCATGAGTCGAGAACTATATCACATTAATCAACAACTTAGTCAATATGGTTCCCTATCAAGATATTTTCCCACTAGCATAAGCAAAAGCAAGAGTTCATCTCTATGACGCTTTTATCCTCAGAACGTCATAGATCATGTCACTTTTCAAAATTTTAATTTTGGATGCGATCTTCTTGTTTTATTCATTATTAAAAGGAAATTAATCTAAGTGATGAATTTCATGAAGAAAATTATTTTTATTTCATTTTTATTTTGAAAGAGAAAGATGAGTAAACAAATGAAAAGCATATAGGAAAAGGGGAGAGATGTGGCAAACCAGTTAGAGTAGATGTTTGAAGTTGAGTGGATGCTGGCTGGTGGGCCCGGGCCTTCTAAGTGTGGTCGGCCGACCGCTCTTTGGGGTCATTTGGCCACTTCGATCTCTGCATTAGACTCCCTTACCTCTGAGCATTGATCTGCTCTGTCCGTTCTACGATTGGGCCTCCAAAGTGCATCGACCGATCCACAAAAGTGGCCATTTCGGTCCAACTTTTTTGTGGAACATGTTGTGGACATGTACAACATGATTCAGTGGTCATTCTGGTGTTTTGACATGTTGGAGTGTCGACCGACCTCCCCCATACTTGTTTTGGGGCATGCTGAAATCAGTGAAAGAGACAGATCAAATGTAGGGGTTCTGCTGGGGTAAGATACGAGCAGAACCAAGAGTTTTATTTGTGATTGATAGCTTAGGCATAAGTTCTTTGATTCATGAGTGATAGACTATTAGGCCTAAGTATCTTATTGCTATGAAGGGCTAAGGCACCAAAGGAGAAGGTGGAGAGAGAACGATCTATGGTCTTAGCATAAGGGATGACAGAATTTTGTCATGCTCTCTTTAGCAACAACACGCAGAACTTTTCTATATCGCTCTTTTGATATTCTTCTTGGTGGAACCATGGTGAGGTCAAGGAAGGTGAAAAGGGAAACAAGAGGAGATGGAATTTCTACTGGTGGTGAAGAAGAACAAGGTAAGAGGAGGAAGAAGGAGAAGGAGAGGTTAAGAAGAAGAGAAACAACGTTCATGGCCTTTGTTTTCGCTCGGATCGTGATGAAAACCGAAGGAGAACGTTGGCCCAACGTTCCTATGCAACGGGATGTTTGAACGAGTTCGAACCACGATCGGCCGATCCCTTTCTGAAAGCTAACGTCCGACCGAGCCATGTTCTGAACTTGGTCGAGCCAGGTGAGTCAGCTCGTGAAGTTTCGGGCCGATTAGGCCAAAAACACGGTCGGTTGATCCCCTTTAGAGGCCAAATGGGCCAACCTTTCACGAGGGGGGAGTCAAGGCTAAGTCTAGGCCATTTCTAAGGTTATTTTTGAAATTTGAACAAAAAAGTTAAAACATGTTGATTTTAGTTCTAATTGAGATTAAGAACAAAATCTATCATATCAATTTCTTGTTTAGGAATTTCATGCGCATAAAAAACTTTAAGACGTTGGCCATTTACCTTGAAGATTTTGCAGCCGTAATCTCGAAGCGTGACGATTCCTTGCGTCACGATATTGATGATGACGAATGGTCTTTCTTCTGTGAAGCATTGCATTGTACTCATACCCTCTTTTGTTTTTGTTTTTTTCATTCATTGCTTCTCTCCTGCGAAGGATTAGTGGACAATACATACCCGAAGGAATTCACATATGATTCGAAGCAAGGGCATTATTGTCATAGAAACAGAGGACATCTTCTATGCTATAGGAAAGTTGGCTTTAACATTTTAGCATAGAAAGAGATGCTCCCTCATTGTTCACCAATTCTTTAAAAGTTAAGCAAGGTTGAGCCAAAGATGTGCAAGATTATTTCATTACTACCTCAACCCTTGATTTATCTCTATGAAAGATCTCATGACTTAACCACCAAAATTTTGAAGTTATCATGCATTGGTTAGTCCAAAAGTACAACCAAATTCCATACAAGTTTACTTTAGGTTCATTAATCAAACTTGACACCATGTCTAATTTGATTAAGGAAGGCTATTTAACCTAAGCACCATGCTTAATTTAAAGAGCCAATGGGAATACGAATTCAAAGATATCCCAAGCCAAAGCATACTTATAACAGAACTAGGAAGCATGAAAACATAAAGAGATTCAAAAAGGAGACATGATCATGGATGGTGAACCAGATGAGCATTTGTAGATTTATTATTATTATTATTATTATTATTATTATTATTTATATATATATATTTTTTATTTTATTTTTATGACTTAGCAAGATGAGCAAGGTAAAAAAAGAAAGCAAGGTAGAGACAACCAAACAAAATTAAGAATGAAGCATGATATAAATTTCTTCGAGAAATCCACTCCCCCATACTTGGATTTTGCAACATTTTACAATGTGAAAATCCATGTCTAGGATGTGAAATTTTCTTTTAAATGTGCTTCATTATTGAAGGATGTTTGGTTGGACATACCTTGTGTTTTGCTCCATCGTTCTTTTTGTTCAAACCTAAAATGGTTAGTGACAAAAATACCCGAAGGAACACTTTCACAAATATTCCCTTAATCTCATTTTACAAAGTCATTTTATTCATTTTAGAATCTTGGGAAACTAAAAGAAAAATATTTTAATTTTGTTTTATATTTTTTTAAGCAAACTTTAATAGAAAAGAAGAAAGCTCGGGTTATCTCCCAAAAGTGCTTAATTTTAAGACACAAGCTTGTCTTTGGGAAACCTTCAAGATGCAACTCATGTTGGTGAAGCAGTTTCCCCTTCAACTCCAACATTTTCGAACCTATCCTCAAGACCAAAACCACTACGAGATTTGCAAAATTTATGGTAGACAAACACATCTACAACCAACCTTGCAAAGATTCTAGAGACAAGAAGAATGAAGGGGTTGTAGATCATGTGTGTAGTCATGGTAGAGGGAAGGATTGATTTGGGATATTTCTCACTTGAGCATGGATTTGATGGGAAGATCGGGGAATAGCTCCCATGCTTATTGGTGGAATCTTCCGTTTCAAGGAGTGGGTGAGCACTTTCTTTCTCATGACATTTCAAGTCATCCTCAAGACTTGAGTGGGTCATGGCTGTTGGCGAGATTGACATAAGCTCACCCCTTGGATCAAGAACTAGTGTGGATTCTAACCCTTTGATGAGAGATCGGGTAGACCAAACGGGTAGATAATCTTCACCTATTCTATGACCAAACTTCTCATTTCCTAAGGAGTTCTCCAAGATTCTCATGATTGGCCTTCCGATAAAGGTAAGATGAAAGGAAAGTCTAGGAAGGTCAAAGATATGGAAATCTAGGAAGATCTTGAGATCATCAACCATCACAGGAACATTATGGAGGACTCCTAAACAATCAAGGATTTGACCATTGGGGAGTCTAAGGTGTTTTTGTGATTGAGATAAATGATCCTTTGATGATGTTGGAACATAGAAATGAAGAATGATGTTGATCCCAAGGCTAGGATCATAGCAAATGTCGCCATCAATGACCAACACTTGACAGGATATTCTCCTTACATGTGTGGGTATTTTAGCAACTTCTTTTGAGGATTCGGCCTCATCCAACCATTCTTGACTTACAACAGTAGATAGATGTTCTAACCATTGTCTTTGCTCCTCTTGGTCAGATTTATGGCCCTCATGGCTTCCATGCCTTGGGTGTCTTAGTGAATTCCCAGAGTCATCAAGTGGGTCATCATAAGACTTGAATGGAGGAACACATGGGGGATCATCAAGATCAAGGATGGGTGTAGAAATGGGTTTGTAGGATAAGTCAGAGGTGGGCATAGAGAAGGAGAGGATAGATTTGGCTTCTAAACACTTGAGTTCTTCTATAAGCTCACTCAACATTTCTTCATCAAATATCCTAGGCTTTTCCTGATGTGCCATGTGGGAAGTCGAGGCATAAGATGATGTTGATTTGGGAGGTATTTGAAGAGATCCCTTCATGAGAGGTCTAGAAAGATGTTTCTTAGAAGGTCTCTTTATGAAAGGATCATTTTGGGCATTCCCAAAACCAGCAAGATCATATGAACGGTTGGCCTCGAACTCGAAGAAATGGTTTAGATAATGGATTTCTTCTTCCTTCGAGATTTGTGGTATTTGTGGTTCGGGGTCGATGGCAGAATCTTTCGATAGAAATGGTGGTGATTTGGCTATCGAGGATTCTTTTCTAGGGACTGGTTTTTGTTCTTCCTCGGGTCCTTCATTATAATTGTTAGTATAGGGAGTGTTTTCAAGAATCTTTGTAAGAAGACTCTTCCCTACACTGACGGATAAACACAGGAAGGCTCCCCCGGAAGACATATCAAGAAGTTGTGCGGAATCTCTGCTAAGACCACCATAAAAGTGTTGTAACAATGTTGGCTCGGTTATAGCAAGATCAGGGCCAGATGAGGATAGATCTAAAAGACGGGCCTAGGCCGCACCAAGAGGTTCTTTCTCCTTTTGTGAGAAGTTGATGACCTCTTTTCGAAGACGAACAACGCGAGGAATAGGGAAGAAAGCTAGGCAGAATTTGGATTGTAATCTTTCCCATTCTCCGTTTACACTACCTACGTTGCGAAGGTACCATCGTTTGGCTATTCCCGTCAAAGAAAACGGAAATAGCTTCCACGTAAGGGTACCTCGCCTCATCCCTTGGATGTTGAGACATGAACACAATTGTTCAAAGTCACGTAGGTGAGTGTAAGGATTTTCATCTTCATCCCCAGAAAAAGGTTGTTCCTGAACTTTGGCTATGAAGCTAGGGCGAAGCTCATAGCTAAGTGAAAGGATGGGATGTGATGATGGTGGTGGTTCCAAACTATGGCCCTTTGGAAAAGTAAGATGAGAGATGGATGGTTCGTTCATGGTGTATATGAAAAGGATAAAAATGAAAGGAAAGATAAAACAAGGGTAATAGGACCAAAGGGTTCTAGTTAAAACAGCTACCGTTCCCCGGCAACGGCGCCAGAAATGCTTGTTGGTATTTCTTATGACTATTGGATAAATCCGCAAGCGCACAGATTATACCGATGTAGCACTTCAACGGGAGTATTCCAGGTATCGTATTTTCCACAGGGAACGGGTAGTGATCTAACTAGGAATATGGATATGTCCTATGATGGATCAAGGGAGACTATGATAACTGGGTTGAGAGGTTCGATATAGCAAAGATATCTAACAAGGTATAGCTGGTTATACTGGCTTTATCAGCCCTTCTCTTGCAGGAGGCGATGGGATAGATCAGTAAGAGATATAACTCCGACCGGACCGCGCCATCATGTTGTATTGAAGCCCTACCTTTTAAGAACTTATCTGACACGTGTGGTGGAATACAAAGGCTAGATAGAGCTGTCACTTTCTACTAGCATCCACGAACAATCCACGCGATAAGTGGTTTACAAAGGTAAGATCTAGTCTAGACACCATGTCTACACTATTCTTACTACTTTAACCCCACGTTAAGGCTAAAGCACTCTACTCAGAGCAAAGCGATGAACAAGAAGGAAAAGGCGTATAACAGCTAACCTAGACATAGAATATCAAATACTATAAAGAACTCAGAAGAAGTCACTTATAAGAGATAAACTTACAAGAGACTCGCATCTGCCGAGGTACAGCTCGGAGAAGACGCCAGACAGGCCCGGCTCTCCTCCAGGCTCTCCTCACTCTCCTCCAACTAGCATAGCACTACTAGAGAGCTTCACTAAGAGACTAAGGAGTAGTTTCTCCAATGAGGCATGAAATGAATAGGGAGCTCTAGGGCTCTATTTATAGCTAGAGGTGGAGTAGGGGCTACTCCAGTGCCACGTCAGTGATCCCGCGCCACCTCCATCAGCCACCGTAGGATCAAACCGTCCTTGCAACCGCCTTAGATCAACGGGGGAGATCAAGTGAGTGCATGGAGGCATGCAGGGAGTCGGTGGGGAGGTCGGTGCATCTTTTGGGCACTTGACCTGGATCGGCCGATCCACCAATGGCAGGTGGGCCTTGCATTTCCCTTAGGAGGTGTCCCCACAGCACAGGGATCATGTGGGTGGCCTGTGGGCCCATACTTGGGATCGGTCGAACGCTTGTTGTGGCCTTTGGCCTCCATCTTTCGTGTGGAGCATGGCCCACATGTCATAGACACCTTGGCAATAGTTTTATATTTTTCTGAGATAGTTGTGGGCCCATGTATCCACGTGCTCTGATATAGAGCCGTTGAGAAGAAGCATGGAGGAGATCCAAGGGTGGATCTTCACTCTAGAGGGTGTGCTTGGATCATGAACACATGGGAGGCCTTGGTGGCCCCATAGTGTGGATCGGCCGACCCCCTATAGAGAGCCATGGGCTTCCCCTTCAGTGTGGGACCTCCTTGATAGGTGTGGATCCTGGTGTCCAAGATTGGGCCCAAAGTACAGTCGGCCGAACATCTTTTGTGGCCGAATGAGCTCATCTTTTGCAGGTAGCTTCTAGAGGCAATGCCCATCATGATGGTGTATGTATTTTGCACATTTTCCATACTTGGAAATATATCATGTTGAGCCCCGAATTATGACGTTTTGTGCCTACATTCAAATAGGGGACATATACATGTGGAACCAAGTTATTGGGTAATTATGTTCATGTTATTCTTGTTTTCCTTTGAATAGGAGGATGTTGATGTATTTTGATGGTGATAAAATAGTTTGTAATTACCGTCAACACTGCGTTCTTCGTTTTCTCTCTTTTCCCCCAAATCCATTCTTCCTGCTTACTCACACCAAATTGAGCGATGATTTCTTCGGGATAGCTCCTCCATAGCATTAGGATCATGCCTACAAAGTTTGGTTGCTATTGGTGAACATTTGGTCGTGATTTGGAAGGTTTTCGCGGAGAGAAAAATGTTTTTGCGGGTTTCAACAGTTCTGTTCGCGAGCTCCGGACCAGGCTCCGGACGACTTGCCCTAAGCTCCGGACCATAGCAACTGGTCCGGTGGTCTTGACCAGTGACTCTGTCAAGCAGCGAAGGGCGTCGGACGAAGCTCCGGATGACTTAGCTTTTGGGCTCCGGACCATTTTCCATTGGTCTGGTGGCCTTGACGAGGGAGTCATCCCTCCATCCTTTCGCACCAGACTAGTCCAGAGGTAGACGTCCAGAGCTAGGGTGCTCCCTATGTTGGTAGAGGCAAGGAAGAGCACCGGACCTTGTTCGTTGGTCCGAAGGTAGCACCGGACTAGTCCGGAGCCAGGTGTTCGGAGCTAGGGTTCTTACTGTGTGTGTTTGAGTCAAGGGGTGATACCGTCGGACCAGTCTCCGGACCAAGCTCCGGACCTTGTCCATTTGTTCAGAGATCCTGTCTGAAGTGGTCCGAAGGTCACTGCTGTTTGTTGTTTTCATCCGTTTGAGTTGCGGTTTGTTTCTCCAGGTTTGTAACTAGCTCCGCTGTGTTTTTAGGACATCTCCTAGAACATCCACCCACTTGTGGGTCATGAACCTAGTTCTTGCTTTGGGTTGTGCTTGGGACAAGGGTCAAGATCTTCCGAAAGCAATTTTTATTTGGCTCCCATTCACCCCCCCCCCCTCTGGTCGCCGTTTCCGGTCCTTTAGAATTCTTCCTCGGTCACTCGAGAATCTAGACCGAGGGACCTTAGCCTTTCATCTTGAGTTGGGGTTGGAACTTTGGCTTTGCCTTTGTCCATGGTTGACGATTGTGGTCCCACCAGGTGTGCCAAAATGTGTTGACGTAAAAAATGGGCTCTGACGTCAGCACCGCGCAAGGCCTGCGGAGACCGTACAACATCAGAGTCTTGATCTCCTAAACCTCTTAAGCGGCTTGGGCCACTTTGGGTGATCGGTCTCAGGCGTGCCAGTCAATTTGACATGTAATTGACAAGGAGGTGAAATATCAAATTATGGAACCTGTCGGTTGTTGCTAGACAATTCCATGAATATGCGGCTCTCATATAGCCGATAGTTGAAGGACATTGACTAAAAAGTCAACTCCTAACGATATGAAGCATGATGACAGGGTATAAACAACTATTGCAGTACGTTGTAAATAAAGCATATTATTAGCCGATCATATCAATGTATGGAGTAAGGATGCGATACATGTAACATCTACCAACCCAAACCATTAAATCTACTAAACATACCGAATAAAGATTAACCATCAACAAAGGTGTGTTCCCATGTAGCCATGATGACAATTAACCCCATAACCTAACTCATTTACTAGCATTGGGGTGTTTCCATGCAGTCATAAAAGGAAAGAAGCCAAGCCACGTCCAGTACACTTAATAGATCTAACATGTCGAGGTAATAAAAGTACATGCATCGTATGATTGAAGCACAACTAGACCGACTATATTAGCTGATATGGGATCCATGAAGCTTGAACAAGATCCATAAGCCTAGCCCCGGACAAATCTAAGACTAGATAGACGTAACCCAACACACATGGCACTAGGGTCTGGTAGATGCAGCCGTATCACGTATGTTGAGCCAAATCCAACCATTCTCAAACCAATCTAATGACTAAACGTATGTCTCAAACCCGCAACATGTAACAACCATGACCAATGGATTAGCCGATAAGATCTTAGATCTCTTGCTTCGGCACATATAAGAACGAAAGCATTGAAAACAATAGATTCAGATAGAAATAAGGCACATGCCAATCCATTGGTTGAGATTGGGCAAGATATTGTTGTAAAAAATGAGCAGTGTATGGCAAACATCATCAATAACTTAATGAATCTATCAGATCGCCAATCTGATAAAGCCGATAACTAGCTCGAAGCCATGAGTCATGTGAGATTGAAGCAATGTAGCCCTATGAACATAGATTCAAACTGATAACTAGCTCAGATTGAGCTTGTACGAGTTACACAATACAACCGTACAGACGAGACATGAACCAAGGCTAGACTTACAAGCAAACAGGAGGTCGATCTAGTTGATGCAGCCTGGTCCATCGAAGGTTCACTGAAATCTACTCTACTCCTACTCCTAGGGTTGGCCGGTGGCTGAAATGTAAGTTGCATGTTGTTTTGATTGATTGGATGTCCTCTACAACTCTCTAGGCTTTGCTATTTATAGATCATAGCACATAACCTAACCGGCTATCGCACAAGTCCTAAAAATAAGGAAACAATCGTGACTTGGGCTTCAATCTTTCCTCGTGCCAAAATTTCTACACACGCTTTGTTGCAGTTGGCCGAAAAATTCTCTTATGATCTCGTCTTTCCCTAGTCGATCTTTCGGGTCCACCCAAATTGCACATTCGAAGGCCTTTCTCGGAGGCCCATATGCTCGTATCTATTCGTGCCAAAATATGGTGTCAACAGTCTTCTTCCTTTTTCTCCACACATTGATGAGGGCACAGATGGAGAATCTACGTCTGATTGCCACCAACACTGTGAATGTCGTAAACGCACATGGCGAATCGGTGGAGTTCCGCCTTCAAGACATCCGCCGCCGCTTACGGGAGATCACCCTTCATGGCGTCCACCATGGTGCCACCACCACTTTAGCCGCCAGTGACTTTCGCTCCAGCCATGGCCTTTTGGCCATAGAACCTGGTTTTCTGGAGGAGGACCTAGTGAACTATGAAGGTCTCCAAGAGGCCTTCTCAACGCATGTGGAAGCAGTGGCAAGCATTACCTCCGCTGAGGACATCATCAATAAGGTGTTCCTCGGTGATTAGTTTGTATTTGCTAATAATAAAACTGATCTTTGTATACCTTGTTTTGTGTTCAAGTATATTTGTTCTAAAGGCGATGCTCCTTGCATCGGCTATCTCTGCTTCTAATAGTCGTTTTCATTCTAAAGATGATTTTACGGAATATCGGATATGTTCCTGATCAACTTCAATCATCGACCCAAATACTAGGGTAATACTTCTTCAGGAATTTTCCATTAAGTGCCCTGTCAAACTCTTCCCCTTATAATATTTCTAAAATATAAGAATTCCCAGGCACAACACGTTTAACTCGATATGGTCCTTCCCAATTAGAAGACCATTTGCCAATTTGAGTGCTTTTGGTCCATATCGATAATATGACTTTCCAGACCAAATCATGCTCATCAAATTGTTTGCCTTTAACATTCTTGTTATAATTCTTTGCGACTCTCAATTTATTGACCTCAATATTATCTAGAGCTCTTAGTAGATGGTAATGCAAATCTTCCAAACTATCAATCCTAAGACTTTTATAATCAATGGCTGCCAATTCCTTCTGCAAACTAATTATCCTTGATCCAGATTGTGTCTGCCAGGGAAATATAGCATCATGGCCATACAACAACTCATAAGGTGATGCCTTTCTTGAGCCATGACAAGCCATCCTGTATGCCCATAGAGATTCATTGCGTGTCAAGTACCACTTCCTTGGTTGCTCCTCAATCTTCTTCTTTATTAATTTGATCAAAATTTGATTGGAAGCTTCTACCTGACCATTAGCTCGCGCATAATACGGAGAAGAGTTTAGGAGTTCAATCCCCATGTTGGTAGCAAAATCTCTGAATTCCCATGAAGTGAACATTGTACCTTGATCAATTGTTATCTTTTCTGAAATCCCAAACCGATAGATTATATGTTCTTTGACAAATTCAATCATATTATTGGACGTAACAGTTTTCAAAGGGATGGCTTCAACCCATTTAGTAAAATAATCTATTGCCACTAATATGAATTTGTGTCCTTTGCTTGAGGGAGGATAAGTCTGACCAATTAAATCTATACCCCATCCTCTAAATGGCCATGGCTTGATTATAGGATTCATGGCTGATGCAGTTACTTTTTGAATATTACCAAAATGTTGACAGTCTTGGCATCCCTTTTAATACTTGAAACAATACTCCAACATTGTTGGCCAAAAATACCCAGCTCTCCTAACTATCCATTTCATTTTGTGCAGACTAATGAGCACCACACACTCCTTCATGCACTTCACCCATCATAGACTTAGCTTCTTCTAGGCTTAAACATTTGAGCAATACTCCATCGACTGTCCTATAGTACAAGTGTTCATCTATCAAAATAAACTTAGTCAATTTGTACCTCAACTTCTTGGAAACTTTCTGTGATGGATTCTTGAGGTACTCTATTATCTTTGTCCTCTAATCTGTTGACACCATTTTAATTGATCTGTTCGGAATCATTCGATATCCCAAAGCATCCTGAGCCAACCTATTGGCCTCTCAATTCTGCTCTCTTGGAACATATTGAAAGGTTATTGAGGAAAACCCATCTATCCATCTCTTGCATCCATCATAATACTAGAACATTTGGCGCCCTTCGGGCGCCCTATCATAATTTGAAGAATAAGATTACTTTTGACTATCATGTATGAGCAATAGAATAGTAAAAGAATATGATTCATACATATTTTGCAACTACAATAACTCTCAACTCTCAAGTTGGAACCATGTAAATATAATGTACAATACATCAGAATTATCGAATAAGCACGTGTGATTTCGCAATCCTGTCTCAAGTCTCTTTGAGAAGAATCTTGTTACTTTTCTTCACCTTTCATGACTACTCTTCTCGAGTCTTGAATTTCAGCATGTTCATCACAAAATCAGATTCATCATAGAATCGCTTCCTGCATTTCTAGAGAGAAATGGCATAGATGATTCATTTCCTAAAGAAAGCACAAACAAATTGTGTTTCTGAGTTTGACATCTAAAGCACTCCAAAAGAGATGGTTGACAAAAACCAATGTATAACATATAAATTCAAAGCCAGCAGTATGAAAGAGTACACTACTGTGTGTGGGGCTGTGGGCTAACATGCTCTTGCATAGATAAATTTGCACATACAAATTAAATAGCATTATGAGCATGGTAGAGTCCTAAACACCAGAGTGTCTCATATCAGACAACGTCTTCATAAAATATAAAATCATTATTTCAAACGAAAAGAAGACTTCATTTCTTATATGATCTAACACAGTTTATTTAATACTTAGTTGGTCTCCTATGGTCTGGTCTATTGAATGAGAGGGGAGTATATGCCCAACTGGCAATGAGCATCACCAAAACTGTAGTAATTCTAACGAAAGAATTCACCAATCGACAAATTTATTTAGGAGTTTAGACGCAGATTTTCCTAAAGA
>CM039134.1:40588734-40826091 GCA_022036555.1 Microstegium vimineum | reverse complement strand
AGGAGAAATACAAGCATAAGCATAACTTTTCAACAAGAGAATATCTTGTCTTCGGATCTAGCAATTGCCTGCTTAAATAAAAGGCCACTCTCTCCTTCCCTTCAAACTCTTGAATCAAGGCCGATCCAATTGTATGATTACCGGCCACCACATACAGTTTAAAAGGCTTACCAATTTCAGGAGAAACTAACACAAGTGGAGACTTCATATAATCTTTGATCTCCTCAAACGCCCTTTGCTGCATCTCACCCCACTTGAATTCTTCATTATCCTTTGACTTCAACAAACGAGAAAACAACAACACTCTTCCTGAAAGATTAGAAATGAATCCCTGATAAAATTAATTTTCCCAAGAAGAGAATGCAACTCTACTTGTTGGTCGGAGGAACTGCTTTATCTATGGCTATCTTACTCTTCTCACCAATCCCAATTCCTCTTTCATGTACCCTAAAACCCAGAAACTACCGAGCAGAAACCCCAAAGGCACATCTACAAACCATGTTTTCTAGTGCACTCTAAAGTTTCTCTAAGATCAGCTAAATGTTCTTTATAGTTTCTAGATTTCACAACCACATCATCAATACAAATTTCAACCAACCTGCCGATCAACTTATGAAATATAAAGTTCATTGCTCTTTAATAAGTTGCACCAGCATTCTTTAAACCAAAAGTCATAAAAACCCACTCAAATAAACCGATCACCCCCGGACACCTAAATGTAATTTTGGATATATCTTCTTCTGCCATAAAAAATTGACTATAACTAGCATTTCCATCCATAAAGCTAATTATCTTGTGTTCAGCAGCTGCATCAACTAGCATATCGGCTATCAGCATCGGGCATTGTTGGCACCAATAATGATGCACTTTTACTTAACCAAAATGCTGCCAACAACCTCAGGATCAAGGATAAACAAACACATCATGAGCATACTTTATCAAATAACAAGTTCCACATGTCCATGGAGTGTTTGAATGCAGGAATGAAGAAATGGAGCAAAGGAGAGCCAGTAGGACCCACATAGGGGTCGGCCGACCACCCTATGGGCCCACCAGCTCTCCCCCCACGGCCAGGATCCAGGGGAAGCACTCTAGAGTAATTTCTAACCCTTGGATGACTCTGTGCTTTATTCTCAATGACTCACATGCAAAGCACATGGATCCATGGGCCCACACCAAGGAGATAAACGTGACAACTACCTCAGGACCAACATCCAACATCTATGAGAAGTGGGACCAGTACCTGGAAGACAGAAGTGGGCCAGAGCCCCCAAGGGGGGTCGGCCGACCACCATATGGGCCCACCAGACCCCCACTTGGTCCCTGACCACTGGGGCTGCATCTAGAAGGCCAGAGGGTGGCCCACAGGCCATAGGGGGGTCGGCCGACCGCCCCCTAGGTCGGATCACCCCCTGCCAACCGCCATACTCACTCACACATGTTGGAAATCACAACCATCCATCCAAAGGCGGTTCAAGGTCGGTTGGATCCAAGGGTGGAGGATTGAAGCCCCCTGGATCGATGCCGTGGCACTAGAGTAGCCCCTACTCCATCTTCCACTATAAATAGAGGCTCATATCCCCCTCTCTACACATGGTGAAGAAGCCTACAAGCTTTATTCCTTAGATTGTTCTAGTAGCTAGTCTAGAGTGGGAGTTAGAGTTGAGTCGAGTTACACTCGGGATTTCCGGAGTTATCTTCTGGAAAGTCTGGTATAGCTCTTGTATCTTTCCTTCTTTGTAAGACTTTATCTTATTCAATATAGATATACCTTTCTCTCTACTTTACTTAGTATTTGCTTTGAGCATTTCTATACTAGATATAGTCTTCCTATATGCTTTTGCTCTTTAATAGCCTTTACATCAATAGTCTGTGATCCTTGTGGCCTTTCCCGTATGCGATCATTGCCTGTCATAGGGTGCTTTGATTATAGATCGTAGTCAAAGTAATAAGTTGTGTGTAAGCGTGGTGCTCATACATCACCTTATCCTTGGTTACCGCTTGTTGCACGGATTGTTTGTGGTAGCTAGCAAGAGAGTGACAGCCTTCTCTAGTCTTTGTATTCCACCACGTGTTCTTAGGAAAGTTCTTAAAAGGTAAGGGCCCCATAAGAAGAGGGCGCGGTTCGGTAGGAGTTTTTTCCTCCTACTGATCTATCCCCTCACCTAGCATACTTGTATTGAGGAGACAAACTATAGTGTTTAGACTAGTTAATTGGCTAAGTATATTGAAGTAGAGTGAATTGCATAGGAGTCCCTATACTCTCTCGTTGTCCTCCCACCTAGCTATACTATCTAGTCCGTTCTAAGTATCTTTTACCTTGGCTTATTCATTCATCAACCCTTCCTATCACATATATCGTTTACCCCCCTATACTGGTTGTTACTAAGTTGAGGTACCCTCTAGGATCTCTATCTAATTATCATTTCTAGCTCAGCTTTCCCTTGGGAAAATATAAATTACAATACCTTGGAATACTCCAAGGTGAAGTGCTACAACGGTATAATCTGTGCACTTGCAGATTTATCCAATAATCATAAGAAATACCAACAAGCACTTCTGGCGCCGTTGTCGGGGAAAGCATAGCCTAGAAATTTTAATTAGACTGAATCCAGAGATTCTCGTTAACTTAGTTATCAATTAGTCATAGGGGCTTACCCCTATCTGTGTCTTCCTTTCTTGTGAAGCCAGACAGTGTATGAGCGATTTCCAACTGCCGGGAATCTAACTAGAAGATCCCGAGTAGCTGTTGAGGAGGACTAGACGTCGTCAAGTTCCCCCTCAGAGGCTCATTTCGACCCTGAATCCGTTCGAGGAAGGAGGCTCTACACCACCACTCAAGGAAGCTATGGCCCAGAAGGCGATCTCTGACTTCTCGGCTCCGTCAGCTACCCACATAGCTCAGGGTCCCGAAGTCAACTTCGGGGATGCCACCTTCGAGTTGAAGCCCACCTTGATCCACATGGTGCAGGCCAATCCATTTTGCAGGAAGCCCCATGAGGATGCCAATGCTCATCTCTAGCACTTCATGGAGTTATGTGTCACCTTTATTATCAAGGGAGTGGTGTCTAACGCCATT
Organism: Microstegium vimineum; assembly: GCA_022036555.1. NCBI lineage: Eukaryota > Viridiplantae > Streptophyta > Magnoliopsida > Poales > Poaceae > Microstegium > Microstegium vimineum. The sequence goes on along the minus strand of CM039134.1, from coordinate 40,823,012 downwards.
TGTCTTCGTCTTTTCCCATTCTCGCTATTGGGAAAGGCGAAGCAATGGTTCTATGCCCACAAAGAAGCCACTACATGGGAGAGGTGTGCTAACGCATTCCTCAAGAAGTTTTTCCTGACGGGCAAAACAGATGCTCTTCGTGGAAAGATCTCAAGCTTCCAACAACAACCTGATGAGATGATTCCCGAAGCATGAGAGCGTCTCCAAGAGTACATTCGTGCCTGTCCTCATCATGGGATGGACGATTGGCTCTTGATCCAAGGATTCTACCACGGGCTCTCCAGTTTGGCCCATAGTCACCTTGATGCTGCCGCTGGAGGGGCATTCCTCCAACACACATGGTCACAACAAGGTTCGGTAAGCCTCTGCTTCGCTCCTATTGGGGCTATCTTCTCGATCCTCCCTTCATCATGAAGAAGGAAGATCTAGGCCACCCGACGATCAAATGCTCAATCGGACAACAGACATTCCACAATGCTTTCCGCGATCTCGGATCGGGCGTCAACATCATGCCCAAGGTAACATACGATAACTTGTTAGGGGAACCTTTTCTCCCTACATGTGTTCGTTTGCAGATGGCAGATCAAACGATAAGGTTCCCCGAGGGACTTGCAAGGGATATCTTGGTAAACATCCAAGACGAGTACATCCCCACCGACTTCATCATCCTAGACATGGGAGCCAACATGGAAGTCCCCGTCATCTTGGGAAGTCCCTTCCTCAACACCACCAACGCGGTCATCTATTTAGGATTGGGCCAAATCCATTTCTAGTTCCCGAGTCACAAGGTAAAATGTGCTTTCAATGGTTATAAACTTAACAAACAGGTTAAGGCACACCCACCAAGAAGAAGAGTTTGAGCTCCACGCCAAAAGAAACAGCACCCGGAGGCCAAGATCAATGAACTCAAGGAGGATGAGCCTGCCAATCCAAGGCAGGTTTGGAAAACAAAGGAGGTGCAGACTCCGCGGTCTCCATCCCCGGAGCCATCAAGTGCACCCGAAGAATGAACCAGAAGGAGAGTCCTACTCCAAGGACTTAACATCAAGGAGCCTTCGCCGAAAGGTAAGTCGGTAGTTATCTTTATTTTCCTTATTTCCCTTTTTGCATTTAGTTAAGTTCTTTAATTTCTATCATGCTTAAAATTTAGAAGAAAAATAATAGATATCAGATTAAATAAAACTTGAGTATAGTGTAGCTTTAAAATGGGACAAAGGGTAGGTCCATAGGGTGGTCGGCCGACCATCCCTATGTACCTTATCCTGGCTTATTTAAAAGAGGAACACAATATGATCTTTATAAAAGAAAAAAAAATGGAGGCCTAGGGGGTCGGCCGACCACCCTAGGTGCCCCATGATCATCCCTCTTTCTTCCCCACCATCCTTTATCCAAGCATCTCATGATTTGAGTAGTGAGAAATTCAAAAATCAGATTTTGCTTTAGGAGACATCTCTTTTCCTTTGTCATGCTTTAAAGTACATCAATCACTTTTGGTTAAAGCATGACACATCCTTGTCTCCCACTACTCCATGTCCAAAGTGGGGAACCAACTTTCACTTTCACTTTGTCATGCTTTGAAAAAAGAAAACACATCAATCACCTTCAATCAAATCATGACATACCTTTGTCCCCCACTACTCTTTGTTTAAATAGGAGAATCTTTAGCACTTTATCTCAGCTTTTGATCACATCACATAGCATCTTTTATCTTTCACCAAGCACTAGAAAAAGCATGAGTGGAGTCCCCACTTTAGGGGGTCGGCCGACCACCTTTGGTCACCTCCTCCCTTTCCTTTTGCTTTGTGTAAGGCATCTCCCAAAGATAGTGATCATGGCACCCAAGGCATGCCCAAGGGGGTCGGCCGACCACCCCATGGTGCCCCCTTGGTGCCATTCTCTTCCCCTATAAAACCCCATGAAAGGAGAGCTCAATCCCTCACACCTCAACCAGAATCTAGTTCTAGCTCAAGCCTCTCCTTGCCTTGCTCTCTCCTTTCTTCATTCAAGAGAAGTTCTTAGCTCTCAAGAGAAGTAGTGCTGCTCTCACTAGTCCACAAGAAGATCTCTTGTCTTCATCAAGCTTCTCTTAGCTCAAACTTCTCATCACAAGGCAAACTAGGAAGCCCACTTCACACACAACCTTGTCCTAGTCTTGCCCTTGTGTGCCTCTTCCTCTCTAAAGATGAAGAACCCGCTAAGATCCGCATTCAAGAAAGCAAAGCAGTCCTAAGTGGGAGCTCATCTTGACGCTCCCACCAATCCGAGGATACTTCCCAAGGAAGAAGAAGGGGAGGTTCTGCCCGATACACTTGGGAGAACGTCCAAACCGAAGAACACCCTCAGGAGGAGGAAGAAGTGTCGATGGAGATACCTCATATCGGGGCATTCATGGTGCCCCCAATGAGGACCTATGATCATTGAAGTGGACTATGGTTTGACCAAATAGAGTACCAAAGATATCTCTCTCTTCGGGATCGATCTTTCGAACACACAAGGATATTGGATCCGAGTCTTCTCTCCAATGCAGGTATGACCATTGAATTCGACACTATCTTTTCCACTATTGGTTAGTCTAGCTTTTGGCAAGTAGATGAACTTGGAATTGAGTTGCTCACCATAGAATTCTTATGCTCTCTCTCCATGTCTCTAATGATGGAATTTCTTTTCACATGTTTAATCAAAGTTGTAGTCTAACTTGGAGTCATCTAAATGTTGCTCTTGGCTTTGATGATTCATGCTTGCTAGATTTAGACCTTGCCATGCGTAGGTTTAACAAGAGGAAATTTTGGTTGTCTATCTCTACTCTAAATGATTGCTCAAATCCCAAACCTGAGGAAATTTATAATCCAACCCTTCGTTTCATGCATCTTTGGATGAATATGACTTTGTTTCCTGGAAGTAATGCTAGCATGTTAAGCACCACAGAATTAAAATTGCTTTATGTCATGGTCAATAAAATTCAAATCTCTCCTGTGAAATGCTTAGTGGAATTTTGGCAAAGTTCAATTGAGAGTAATGGACCTATTCAATTCACATCTTTAATTACTCGTCTTGCCGAATCCATGAACCTACTAAATGGCACTCACCCCTTTGTTTATATCTCTGCTCCTATAGCCGTAATCTCAGAAGAATATCTTACAACTGCTCAAATGTTAAAAAGAGATGCCAATGGTGAACTTAAAATGATTTACAGTGGCCATACAATTGAGGTGCCTCTTCCAAATAGGCAACGTCATTTGTATAGGACCCATAAGCTAACCCTTGATTTAGATCAAGGAATTGGGAAAGGAGGTTTTGCAGGTTTAGACATGAGAGCTCAGGAGGGGCTATACTTCGTTCATCTTGAGCAAGGTGGTCCTTCCGGAGGAGCTGTTGGCGAGGAGGAAGACGATGCATCTTCCGATCCCATGCACACTTCTAGTGGCATGCCTCCTCGACCACCACGTTGTTGACACCAAAGATGGCGCAAAGGGTAAACCGCAAGCACACGGCTGTCAAGGTAGTTTTCACCCAAGAGTATTCCAGGGGTATTGAATCCACGAGGAACGTGAAGTGTACTTAACAAAGAACTAAGTTCGTCCTATGATGACACAAGGGGTTTATGATAGGTTGGGTAGAGAGGATCTCTATGGTTATGAAACTAGCAAGGCAAGGTAAGATACAAAGGTTGTTCACTTCGGGCCATTAGGCCATTTAGCAACAGAAAGGGATGAGAAGGGTGCTAAACCGCCTAGCACAAGAAGGCCTACGTTTTAAGAACTTGGCCGAACGTGGTGGGATCAAAGCCTAGATAGTTCTGTCACCCCTACTAGGTACCACAAACAAACCGTTGGACAAGCCCCAGACACAGGTAAGCGTATAGCCTAGACACCACGTCTACACTATATCTTACTACTCTAATCCGGATCCCGGTGAAATTGACTAGAGTACCGGTTTAAGGGCGGTGAACCAATGAACAACTAAAGTAAATACTTTACCAGAACTAAAGATCAATTACCATAAAAGAATCTCAAATGCAGACTTACAAAAGAGAAGGTTGCATCCGCCGAGGTACAGCTTGGAGAAGACACCAAACAGGCCCGACTCTCCTCCAGACTCTCCTCACTCTCTCCCTATTTTCTATGCTACTAGTAGAACACGGCTTCGCCTTGTAGAGTGAGTAGCTCCTCCTTGGTGTGTCTTGAATGAGAGGAAGTGAGGGGTATTTATAGTGGAGGGGTGGAGTAGGGGCTACTCCACCGCCACGTCATCGATCCGCGTGATGGGTGATGAGAGCCCTTAGATCCCAACCGCCTTCAGATCAAGGGTGGAGAGGATTTGAGCATGTGCTTCATTGCATGCCTCCATGCAAGAGAGGTGGGTTCCCCCTAGGCCTTAGGGGGGTCGGCTGACCCCCCTATGGGTGGTGGGACCTCCCCTGCCCTCCTAGAAGGTGGCCCACATGTCTTGAAGTGGGTGTGCACAGGTTGGACCACTTTTGGACGTCGGTTTGTACTCTTGTGGGCCCATGGATCCATGTGAAGTGAATATGAGCCGTTTAGAGAAAGCACAAGTTGATCCAAGGGTGGAGGATCACTTGGGAGTGCTTCTCTTGGATCATGGCCAGCGTGGGAGGCTGGTGGGCCCTATGGTGAGGTCGGTCGACCTACACAAGGGAGTTAGTGACCCTCCTACTATGACATGTGGGTCCTCTTGTCATGTGGGTGCTTGGGATGGCTGGTGGGCCCCATAGGGTGGTCGGCCGACCCCCCTATGGTGGGTCCCACTAGCTCATTTCTCTCTATTTTCTATAGTCCTGCAAGAAATACTCCATGGACATGTGGAACTATTTATTGGATAAAATATACTCATGATATGCTTATGTTCTTTCATTATGAGGCTGTTGACGGTGATTTTGAGTATAGAAAATTATGACATTTTTACCGTCAACACACGTCCGCAAGGACCACGAGCATCCTTCTCGTCCACACGAGATAGGGAGCATCGTGAACGGCGGCAACAATTTGATCAACTCACCAATACTTTTGGTGAGCTGCGTGTTGAGGATGGTGGACATCACACATTGTCCAGCAAACTGCCAAACAAATCCAAGCATTGCAAGAAGAACAACACCGGCAGTGGGACTCATGGTGGCAACTACATCCATATCCGCTACCACAATATTGAGCAAAGGATAAGCTTGGGGAGGTTCCCTCCCCCACTAAGGTAAGTTTTTAATTTCAGCATTTATTTTTGTGCATTTTCTTGCTTGTCTTTTCTTGCATATGATAAAAAACAAAATAAAAAATAAAAAGACTTTCTCTATTCCACTCTCACATGTTCCATGAAAATTAATATCTCCTATGGAAATGATGAATAGTTGCTCTGCTAAATGTTTCTTTAGTACTTAGTTTACAACTTGATATTTCTCTAAGCATGGATTACTTGGCTTAAAACAAACCATCATGAACCTCAAACTTTTGTGGGTTGCAAATGCTTAACTAAGTCTAAGTTGTTGTGAGACATGATATGACAAGATAAGAGCTGCATTAATATTGTTCTAAGCAAGAATGACTATTGGAGTTTTATTTATTAAAATGATAAAACACTTTTTGTTCCTCAATGGTGAAAATTCCTACCAAAGCCATACATGCTCTTTCATGATATAAGCTGCTTACTTTGTGTTGAGTTTGGTCAAGTTTTGTGACCCTTGTTGAGAGACTTATCATGCTCCCAAGATCAAGATCATGTACACGCCACATATACATGCTGCTTCTACACTGGAAGTACGCAGAAACATGTCTTACATTTTCACATAGTTCATACTCCATGCTCTAATAGAAAAACTCTCTCTAGTATGTTGCTAGTAAATGAGACATAGACTATGCAAAATTATGAAAAATTCAGGGGCATTGTAAAGTCCCAAAATTGATGAGCATTCCAAAGCTCACGAAAAAAAATTGAATGAGCATCTTCAAATCTCATAGAAAAATTAAAAAAATATAGCTGTCTCAAAATAATAAGTTAGGAAAGAGAGATCATGCAAATATAGGAGTATTGATCATTTTCCATGTTTCCACACACTTGCACATCTTGATCTAAGAGTAGGACATTTCTCTCCTTGGATCCGGAATTTGACTTTACAATATATGCAAGGTAAGTCTGCTACATCTTTGATCCCTACCTATAGCTCCACATAAGCTTTAGAGATAGGATGAAAGAAGGCAAACTTTGATATGTGCCTTGGTGAGGAATCATACACTTTATGGCCATTGGAAGGAAGATTGCAAGTGCCCTAAGAAGGAGAAGAGGAGGCGGCACAGCCAGAGGCTAACATGGCCATCGGCAGCGCTGACCAACCTGGTGCGCTGATGTTGGGAACATGTGACGTCGGGCGTGGATCATCTCAAGTCCATCTAACTGAAAAGGTAACACCTGTGTTAGTTCCTGACGGCGTCTGGGTTTTGGACACCAGTGCTAGTAATCATATGACAGGAAATAGATCAGTGTTGTCACATCTAGATGAGGGTGTTAGAGGTTCAGTAAGATTTGGAGATGGATCTAGTGACAGAATTCAAGGCATGGGTTCAGTGGTGGTTCAAGATCGCCATAATGGTCATAAGGTCCTCACTGATGTGTATTTCATTCCTGAACTGAAAAGCAACATTGTTAGTTTGGGTCAATTAGAAGAAAAGGGTTTTACATATGTGGGGGGAAATGGTAGGCTGTGTGTGTATGATCAAGAGAAAACACTGTTGATCTCTGCACCTAGAGTTGGGAACAGGTTGTACTTGGCAAAATTTGGGTTAGGCTCACCAGTGTGTCTGCAAGCTCAAACAGATGATGTATCTTGGAGGTGGCATGCTAGATTTGGGCATTTGAATTTTAGAGCACTAAGTGATCTGAAGGCCAAGAACATGGTCACTGGCTTGCCAACAGTAGCAAGGGTAGAGAAGGTTTGTGATGGGTGTGCTCTTAGCAAACAACACAGAATTCCATTCCCCAGGGTGTCAAGTTTTAGAGCAGAAAAAGGCTTGGAACATGTACATGCAGACTTGTGTGGGCACATCTCTCCAAAGTCTTTGGGGGGAGCATCCTATTTTCTGCTGGTGGTAGATGACCACAGTAGATACATGTGGGTGGAGTTGCTAAAAACCAAGGATCAGGCTTTGGAATGCTTCAAGAAGATAAAGAAGAGCCGAGGTTGAATGTGCATGTGGGTGGAGTTGCTAAAAACCAAGGATCAGGCTTTGGAATGCTTCAAGAAGATAAAGAAGAGCTGAGGTTGAATGTGATGGCAAGTTGAAAGCATTGAGAACAAATAGGGGGCGTGTCTCCAATATGTTCTCAATTTTCTGCAGTGAAGGTTGCATTAAGCACTACACCACTACTCCCTATACTCCTAAGCAGAATGGAGTAGTAGCAAGGAGGAATCAAAGTGTGGTTGAGATGGCCAGGTGTTTGCTAAAAACAATGTCATTACCTTCTGAATTTTGGGGTGAATAGCAGTGTGCACTGTAGTTTATGTGCTGAACAGATGTCCCACTAAGAGCCTGAACAACAAAACTCCTTATGAAGCTTGGCATGGAAGGAAACCCAATGTGAAACACATGAGGACATTTGGTTCTGTTGCATATGTGAAGTTGGTTGGTCCTGGTTTGACAAAACTGTCTGACAGATCAGCAAAAATGATTTTCATCGGCTATGAATGTGGAACCAAGGGTTACTGATTCTACAATCCAGCTACTGGCAAGCTAGTTGTGGGAAGGGATGCCATATTTGATGAAAATGTGTCATGGGATTGGGCCAACGCAGCACGCAACACAGATCAGCTGTCTGAAAGACTCTGACAGTAATCCGACAACATGGGGTGTCGCAGAACAGCATCTGGGATATGCAGGGGATGCAGGGTAAGCCCATGATAAAAGAACAAAGATCGCATTTGGGAGAGCTGCGCGTATTGCAGTGAACATCTTGTGCCTGGTGACCGCACTCCGGGCTTCGCCCGAGCCGGCAAGATCCTAGCGTCGGCGTGTCGTCGGCTCTAACAGTTTGGATACAACCTAATCGGAATCTTGGCCCTTGCATCGGAATCTTGGCCCTTGCAAGGGCTTCCTTGTAACTAGCTTCAACGAGGACTAGGGGAGGCTTGCATTCTTCTCGTGATAGATTACACGGATGACTATACGCTAGCACATAATAAATAACCGCATAAAAACAGGATCAACTTGCATGTAGATGATCATAGATTATACCTTTCCGACGACGGTGCAACGGAAGACTTGACGGAACGGCGTGTAGTCGATGTAGTCGACGTCGAGAAAGTAGTCGTACCGTACGACGTAGTGCGCAATGCAGCAGCACCTCTATGGATGTCCACACATACAGAGAGGAGAACGATGGTGACACAGCATGCTAGCGCTAGACGACACACGCGGACTGCAATAGACACTAGTAGAAAAACGGTTTTTATTGGCGCCCCCCAAAACACACCACAGGCGGTTTTGGTTGTCACGCGTCTGTGGTGTGTTTTGGCCTGGGGCAGATTTGCCAACCGCCAGTGCTGATTGATTACCACTGGCGGTTGGCATAACTCAACCGCCAGTGTAAATCATCCATTTACATTGGCAGTTGGGTTATGCCAACCGCTAGTGGTAATCAATCTCCACTGGCGGTTGGCATTACTCAACCGCCAGTGTAAATGGGGCGATTTACACTGGCGGTTGGGTTATGCCAACCTCTAGTGGTAAATCCTATCTATATAAACCACCCTCTCGACCATCACTCTCTTCTTCTCTCCGACCAGCTATAGTTCTAGCCGCCACCTTCCATTGGAGGCGATTTTGGAGGTCCAAATTTTTCAAAATACAAGGGGAGGGGTTTTGATCTTCATTTCTTGGAAGGAGGTTGTTAAAAAAGGTTAGTTTATGTCTCTTTTGCCTCATTTAGCTCTTTTTTGCTCAATTTGAGCCACATTTTGGATCTAGGGTTTCACCATGAGTGATAGAGAAGAATACCTAGGTTATTTTATTTGTTTATTCATGTGAGGTTGATTAAGTTAATTATATAATATATCTCCTCTCTCCATTTTCATGTTTGTTTTTTAATTTAGTTTATGATATATATATTTACTTGTTTTCATGAATCAATGTTGTGTTAAATAGAAGTTATGTATAGAGGTAAGGGAAGTGTAGTTTTTTTTTGTTAGGTTTTTTAATTGTTCTACTTAGGTTTTTTTATTATGTTTTTTTATTCCCAATTTATTTCATCCACTATATGCACTTATGTTTCATTAATTTTGTGTTTTTAATAATGATACTTATGTTCTTTTAATTATGATACATAGATTTTTTACTTTAATAACTAGCTAAATAATCCCTAGACCCTTGCTAATAATCCCTAGGTAAATCATAAATCCTTAGCTAAATAATCCCTAGACCCTAGCTAATAATCCCTAGCTAAATCCTCTATAAACTTCATTTACACAGACAAAGGGGCATTTTGATTTGAGGACTGTTTGAAGGAGGTAATTTTGGAGAGCCACATTTATCAAAATACAAGGGGGGGTGTTGATCTTCATTTTTTGGAAGGAGATTGCTAAGAAAGGTCAGCTGGCACCGCCACCAAAAAAGAAGTTTGCGGTGCCCAAGTTGATTTCCCCCTTCGAGCCAAAGAATAAAAACAGCTAGCATCGCCAAATTTTTTAAAGGACTTGGTACAAAACGCACAAGTGAAGTCCTCGACTTGTTTGAGCTCAAGAAGTCGGCGCAGGAGGTGCCTAAAATAATTCCCTGCACATTCAAGGTGCCTACTTTTGAAGACTACAAGTCTGTGCCTAAAAACTATGTGGTGGGAAAGCCTCTACTCAACTGGGATAAACTCCAAAAGGTGTCAAACAAAGTAGAAAGGCCGAATGACTGGTACATGCGCGCCTCTTCTGCTGGCATTCATGCCATCAACGTGCGTATACCACATAAGGCATTTCAAAGTGTTCATGATATGTGTGTGATTAACTTTGAAGACCTTTGGTTGATGATGAACTTCGAGAGACTAGACGTACAGATCATAACGACGTTTGCATTGTAAGTGTTACATAGTTACAGATGCATTGTAGTTGCATCAATATTCAATATCTGACATGCATTGTAGTTGCAAATGTTCAATATCTGACATGCATGTGTCTTGTAGAATGCTATATGATCAGGAGGAGTAGACTTACGGTCAGGATTTCGATTATTGTGCCGCACAAAGGGTTGGCTATCTGAACCCAATTGATATATGCGAAGAAAGGCACACCTTCAGAATCGAGGAAAACAGCGACCACTTATTGGGCTTAGAAGGTGAAGCACGGGTCGCGAAAAAGAAAAATTTAAATTTTCAATTTGAATCCAAGTATGTCTTCTACATTTCAAAGTGTATGAAGAAGTATCAAGATAGGAAATCGATAGTGGCACCGTACAACTTTGGGTAAGTATGAGTTTGGACAGCGGCACCGTATAACTTTGGGTGATCAAACTACATAATTTCAATGCACAAATGTATCATGAATTTGATTATGTGTCATAATTTATCCTAAAAAAGGAAGGGTGGTGGTACTAGACTCCGCAAATTCCGCCAGCAAACTATGTAGGTTTCATTGAGAACTTAGAGCTGTAAGTCGAGATATGCACGTATACTTTTGCATTATAAGATTTTAAGAATAATTAACATGGTGATTGTATTCGTAGGGCATGGCGGTTTTATAAAATCCACGGTGGAAATCTTGATTCGAAGAAAAAAGAAAAGGAGCCATTGGAAGTTATATATGACTGGCCGATAAGTTGTATGAAAACTTACTCTTATGAATACAGATTATATATGTACTAGGTGGATATAATACGTGTGCGAGCATCTATAAATAACCACTTTTCTATTTTATATATAGTGCCACAAGCAACCACTGTCCTCTGTGGATACTACGTGTGCGAGCACATGAGAGAAGACACGTCAGGATACATGAAGAAATCTTCCAAGAAAGCCAAGGCGACGACCATCAATGAAAAGACATTGTACGACATAGTTGAGGACGTGAGCCTTTTCCTAATCAAACAGGTCATCTCAACTTTTGGAAAATATCATGATCATGACAGTGAATTAGCCAAGCCAGGGTACCAAGCGCTCACAGAGGTTTATAGCCTAAATCTTACTCGGGGCGGTTTTTATAGGACATGTGCAAACTATTGATGTATATAGTGTGTGATACACTTGTAACTTTATGTGTGTGAGCATGAGACTAATGTATATAGGGTGTCATACACCTGTGACTTTATTGCGAGCATGAAACTTTGAAGTAATGATAGATGTATGTATGAAATATTTAAATTACATGTTGTTATATTTGAACATCATCCAATAAGGTTTACTAGTTTTAATAACAATATATATATATATATAATAAAACAATATATAAATATCAAAAAATAAAAATTGTAAAATCATTTACACAGGCGGTTCACTAAGAGAACCGTCTGTGTAAATGGGTTTCTCTTAAGCAACCGTCTCAAAAATGGTCCATTTCTACTGGCTCCAGCGCTGACGGTTCGGAAAAACGTCTGTACAAATACGTTCCGAACCGCCTGTATAGTAGGCTTTTGTACTAGTGAGAAACGCACCAAAATTGCACCGGCCTTTCTGACGCTAGCAGCACGCATGCAGGTGGCGGCGTGCGTGGATGCTCAGGTGGCGGCGTGGAGTGGATGCAAGTGATTAGGGTTAACCCTTTCTTGGTCGGGCAATTAGCATTTACTAGTATAATGCCCGTGCTAACGCAACGGTTTTATCTAGAGAAATATTTTTTAAAACAATCAATTTATTTTTGTAGAGTTTAACCTAATACATAATAGATGAAACATTTTTGCATTAGCAGCTCCAACAGTGTTAGTCTCTGGATATTGTGTAGCAGTTGAAGTAATAATAATTAAATAGGAGAAGGTTTTAGCATGAAAAAATAAATAAACAATGCATAGGCATTCGATAGTGGTGACTGGTGACATGTTTGAAACAATGTTTGATATAAAAAGCGGCAAGGGAATAAGCAAACAAGCATAAACAAGCTATTTGTTTTCTCTTGTGAAATCAGGACACGCAGAGACAAACCACATGTGCACTGAAACTTAACTGAAATGACCAACATCCGGTCTTTAGAAAATTAACAGAAACTTAACTGAACAAAAGTTTCAGAACAGATCACCAACAAAGCGTTCTATGAAGGGACTGAAGAAATCAGATAGCAGTTCATGATCTCAGTTTGGTCATACAAGCCTTCTGAACTGCTATTTTTTCGGATTTGGAACATAACTGAAATCAGATAACTTCATGCTTAACTGAATTCCTTTACGGCCTGTTTGTTTGGCAAGATTATGCACTGTTCTGGCAGGATTATACACTGTTGGCTGATTTTTTGTGAGAGAAAAACACTATTCTGGCTGAATTTAAGCCGGCTGAAAAAGCCAAGCGAACAGGCTGTTAGTCGGCCTTCAATTCCTCTCCAAGCTTACTTATAAATTCTTCTAAGATTTCTAAAAATTACAGATGGCAAATGGTGTTATATAATTAGAGATTACCAACAACGAACATGCTAGTGCTATCTTCAGAACTATACGTATCTGGCAAGGTAATTGATAGTATGTAGTTCTGATAGATAAGCATACAGGTTGAATAGAATATCAGCGGCACTAAATCATGGATGAGTGTGAAAGTCGATCGACCACCCTCCCCACACCAAATCATCTCATAATTCGTCCCCTCCACTTTGCAGCTTCAGCTTGCACGCCTGACGCATGTAAGGGTCACACGAGAGGCAGAGGTTCTTCACCAGCACCACGGGTACACCGGCACCCGTAGGGAGCTCGACTCGAAGGCCCCGCCGTCGGCGAGCTCCATGCCGTCCTCCCTGGGCGCGTGCTCGATGTACCCGCCCAGCACAACCTTCCTGTTCCTCGCCACCACCTGCTGCTCTTGCTCCACACCGCCATTGTCATCACCACAGGATCCGGATTTTGCCGCGATAGATTCCTCCTGCGCGCAAACCACAATCACGCGTGCGAGAGCGCTCGGGATCCGCACACCGTCGAGTCGGGGCGACAGGCCCTACAATGCTGCTGGAGCCATCCTCTCAGCCTCGGAGCACTGGCCTTCCCCGTCACCTCGCCAGACGAGGCAGCCTCTGTCTCGCGGAGCCCGCTGAGCGCCTGAGCCTGGTGGTGGCCATGGCCCTGTGCTCCTTCTTCTACGTACTTGGCGCGTGGCAACGCAGCGGCTACGGAAAGGGCGACCGCATTGCCACCGCGGTGAGCCAGCAGACGGCCTGTGGCGACGGGCCCGCCGTCGCCGCCGCCGCGGGGCTCAGCTTCGGCGACCATCAACGCGTCGACGTCGCTGCCCTTAGGGCCGACGCGGCCCCACCGTCGTTCGCGCCGTGTGCGGCGACGCTGGCGGACTACACGCCGTGCCACGACAAGGAGCGCGCCATGAAGTTTCCGCGGGAAGAACAGGGTGTACCGGGAGCGGCACTGCCCCCACCGCCGACGGCGAGCGGCTGCGGTGCCTGGTCCCCGCGCCGCCGGGTTACGTGACGCCGGGTCGCTTGGTTTTTTTTTGTGAAAATAAGAATTGCAGGTGCGGGAGATCGAACCGTGGTCGCCGAGAGGGGGAGAGTGCGGCAGGCACAGGGATGCGAGGGAGGAGTATGACACACTTAATTTTGTCCGTTAGATATGAGTGAGTAAGGAGAGAGAAGATCCACAATCAATCTGGACAGTTCATTTATATGTTGTTATTTTTTTGTTACATTTTTTAGAGTGTATGGAGGATAGCTATCTCAGCGGAGGGTTTTTTTGGTAGACATAGAAAAGAAAAAGACGGTGCATTAGTAGAGTAGATAAAGATGCTAATGGGCTACTTTATGGGCTAATTGGGTGACTATTGGGTAATACCAGCATCTCGATACCTTGATAATAACACCAACGTTGTCAAACGGGAGTTTGCACCTCTATCACCTTTTTACCTTTCACATTTACATTGTATATTCAGGTTATATGCTTTACCTTTCTAGCATAGTTGATATAGGCTAGTTCATAGGTTTGGAACCTAGGTTGCATAACTCTTATGGTAAGAGAGCAACACTCTTAGCAAAATCATAGTTACACATCTAGATAGTTTATCTTTGCATAAGTTTTGCTTAGGTTCAAATTATAGGTCATAGTTTAGAAATAGTTTTTAAGTTACCTAATTCATCCCCTATTATACGTCACTCCCTTCAACTTTCACCTTAAATTACATTAAGTTATCATTTTCAAATGATTATAAAAATATTTTCACTTGGTCCTACTAGGTAACTAGGTCTAATCACTACTGGGTCTAATGAACATGCATTGTTAGTTCTCACCCGAAAGCATTAGACAATTGCAATTACTTGAGAACTCCTGTCTTTATAGTATGGCTACCTATTCTAAATTCAAACTTGTCCTCTATTGCATCCTGGTCTACAAAAGCAAAGCCCTTTTGATATATCTTTGCCTTTGGCTCCGCTTCTTCTCCAATGTTGAGCACATGCTTATGGCCATGATCATGGTCTCCACCGTCTCCTATCCTTGCTCAAAGTCGCCCTGTTCGCTTGGCTTATCAGCCGACATATCAGCCACCAATACAGTGTTTTCCTCTAAAAAAAACAACTAAAAACAACATCAATCGGCTTATCAGCCACCGAAACGATCAGACGAACAGGGCTAATAATGTGGACCTCACTCAAATCATAGTTATTGAAAGGATTAGTCTAATATTTGTTACCCAATTACTAAAACCAAATTAGGACTCTCAAAAGATGCAGACCAACTACAAGGAAGCATACACGACGTTGATGCCAAAACACACATAAATTCTGGAGATTACCGTGCGCTCCCTCTGTTTTAAACTATTAATTGTATTAAACTATAATGTATTCTACCTTGTTTTGTCTTATACTATATATACTTCTATATGTTAAATATAATATATATATAGATGCTTAGTGAAACAATATAAATAGAAAAACCAGAAGACTTACAGTAGGAAATATTTATTATTTGTAAAATCGTACAGTTGGAGAGTGGAAATTTGGTTTTTTTATACAGCTCTTGGAGATGCTCCAGCTAAAGCTCGTCCTCAACTACCCTAATTGTCAGCTTTGTGGGTGTGCCAGCACAAAGTTCAGCAGTTCGTTGCCTTCTCGCTGCTTTCTGCCAGAAGACATCGACGGCCATTCCATAATATATGCATCCATCCACAGAAAATAAGAAAACGACAATGCGGTATATTTATCCATAAACAGAAGGACGACCGAATCCAGAGCACCGTACAACCCAGTACATTTGTATGGTTTGGATACAGCATCCTGAATCTGAACATTTTATTCATGGGACCTGACTCCACACATAATCACACAGCACATGAAGTGCGGAATGGCTCAAGCAGATCCGAGGAAACGGCCCATCCAAGAAGAGAAGCGAGCCCAGGCCAGGTCGACGGCTTCGTGGTTCTCATCAGTCAGACCCATCCCCTTCTTCCTTTTGAGGGCCTCAGGTGAAGTGTTCATGAAGGCATGCGAAGATCCAGGGTATATGTGAACTTCATATGGTATCCCAGAAGATTTGAGCTTTTCCTCCAGGGACTTGGCTGCCTGAAACATCATATAAGATAGTAGTGTTAGAAGAATCCAATACACACATCATATGCTCTTCCTGTATTTTATGTTGTTTGAGTAGTTATCAAATAGAGACATTCTGGGAGCACAAGATACAAAACTAACATGCAGATATCGTACACAACCATGTTTCCACTTACTGCTATTACCAACACATAATGAGAAATATTAGTTATCCACCAAATGCTGCTATGCTAGGCACATAACATTATAAAAGATTGCCATGAAGGGTGAAGGCCAGAACACTGACTTCACTCTTGCCCAGGCCTTGTTCACATGAAGAGTGATATATGGGCAATCCCAGTTTTCATGTAAATTTTCTTTTCAGGCCTAATTATGAGTTTGCCCTCTGGAAATGTCTCCTAAAGAGATGCTGATGGTAATGACTAAGTATATATAAAAGATGAACCAAATGGCGTGCTGGCAAACACTGAAACCTGGTCCTGCTTGGGTCTTGTATGGTAAATAAAAACCAATTTTATGAAACCTGGTTTGTACTGCTCTTGTAGTGTTGTCATGATTCTATCATGGGGACTTAGCTGTGCGGGTGCGGGGGGCGGGGCGGGGGGGGGGGGGGGGGGGGGGGGTCTATCATGGGGGCAGTACAATCCCAAGGGTCATCAACAAGTTGAGCTAAATAGAAACAAGAATAAGAGCTAAATAGCACCATCAATCTGTGAAAAGTATGCATCGTGGAAAAAAAAAAACAGAAAGGGAAATCATGTATATTTGCCAAATGCTGTCAGAGATAAGTGACTTGTGAGGTAGCCTTACAGTGACATCTGAAAAACCAACAAAACTGTCATGCTCCCGAAATGAGCCTGTATAGGAGCCTTAGCCTTAGAAGGATCAGCAAGCTCAGAAGATGGTGTCCCATAGAAAGCAACAACAGCATCAACCTCTGGGACTAAAACTCCACTTGCAATTGATAAAGCACCTCCCATGCAATAGCCAGTAACACCAACCTAGTTACAAAAAGATGGAAAAGAAGTTTATCAACTTCTGATTAGTATATATGTATGATGCTGTGCATTTTAATCACTGTAAAATAATACTGTATGGGTTATACCTTTATTCATGTTACTAGCTATGGTTAGACTGCTCTATAACACAAATTCTGTGCGGGACACAAAATCCTATTCTAACTAGTCAATTAATATTTTTGGATCAAGCAGTTCCTGCAAACTTTCAGGACCATGAAATGCCTTAGTTATTCAGATAAGTTTAACCTATTTACACTGATTTTGTTTCACGGATTTGTTACTCACTAGTCAGTAGCCTTGAGTCCTTACCACAATTAGGTAATTTGCATGGTGCATTAATCAGGCTAATCCTGATCCATGGATCCTATACTGTAGATGCAAATTCTTCAGCATACTATTAGGAGATTCTGTTTGTTTCTAATGCAAGCCAAAAAGGGGCATCTCATGATTTTCAGGACCACAAAATATCTCAGAAATTAGAATTTTGCGGCACAAATTTATCATTAGCCTTTGTTCTTTTTATGCATAGAGATCTACTCCTAAAGCTTGAAAAGAAGATAACATATGAAATTTGATTTTTGAGTATCTTTCTAGTATGGAAAAATTTAGTTGTTAGTAATCTGGTTCAAAGACAACACGTTTGGATGGCCAAGCTAGTAAACTGTAGGATTAACATAATGTTAATCAAGTGAAATATACCCCTTCAGTTTAGGTCTACAAGACCTTGAATAAGAGCACCATATCTTTCCTGTATAAAGATAAGAAACACCCCAGGGAGCTGTATAATTGTAAGCCTAATCTATTCTTTTGAACAAGAGGATTGGAGACTTTTGGAGTTTAATATCATCCGGGGACAAATCATGGGTTCTTTCACAAGAAAGAACCCTAGCATGGTGCTAGTGATAGATTCACAACATGGTATTAGTTCATTAAAATGATTTCCATGTAAGAATATATAACATACAATAACAGCAAATACAGATAGCAAATGATCAAGCAGAACAAAATAAAGAAACTCCTACCTTGGGTGATCCATTTGATTTCAGCCATTTAACTGAAGCCTGAATATCCTTTACTGCACCCTGCCAGTCGAGACCCTCCATCAGATGCTGTGCCTCAGCAACATCCAGAGCAACTTTTCCACGGTATAAACTGATAAGGGAAAAAAACATGTCAAGACACAAAGTTCTTGGCCAAGTCACAATGTTATAAGCAAGTATAGACATCTTAAAAAACATTCATTTTATACGCTCAAGTGATAAACAGGTTGCAACACAAGACATGATCATTACTCTGGAATCAGTGCTCTGTATCCTCCACCAAGCTGGGAAATGTGGATCGCATGGTTCTTTATCTCATAGTCAACTCCCCACCATTCTTGTAAAACCACAATTCCAGGAGCATTTTCTTTGCCAACAACATAGGCATCAAAAGTCTACAGGTAAAAGGTTACATTACATTTGAATATGACTTAAACTGATCAAAGCAATAGAACTTGTTAGAAACTGTATATCTAACGTCTCAGGGAAACTTGTTATACATATAGACTTTTTGCTCACGGAAAAAAAAAAGCAAAAGCATCCTTATCTAGCAATTTTTTTACTATTCAAACTTTGGTAACAAGACAACCATGTCGGGAGCTCAAAGCCAGCTGCACATGTCACCAAGACAAAAGCTAAGCTTTTCACTGTTTGCACCAAGTTATCTGGCTGAAATCACATCTCCTTTAATTTGCTATTTATACTCTGACCCTTTCATCTAGGATAAAGTCATAAGTTATACCTGGTATTGCAGAGAATCAATTACGTATATAAATCTATGAAAATCTATCTAAGATATAGCATTGCATACATCACGTAGATCTTATTACTGAAATTCGAAGTATTCCATGTACATTGCAGTCAATTAGGTAATAAATAGTTGGCCAAACATTGAAGGACAAATGGTGTTTCTATTTCATTACAGAGCAAGTAAATATAAAAATGCGACGAAGTAAAAAAAAAACAAGATAGAGATCTGAAATAGTCGGGTCAAAAATAGTGATTCTGTAAAATCCTCAATAAATTCAGGTTTCCTGGTAGTTCTACTATAATACTGTAAGGGTGTACATAGTATAGAAAATGAGCAGACAAACAAACATAACAAAATCCAAAATCGAACGAAGCTGGTAGGCATTAGATCCTCCTTATAAGACAGTAAACAACAATTTACATTCACTAGTTTCCTGGCAACGTAGTAATTCCCTTTCGGGTATTCTGTCGACACTGAAGCCACGAGTTGCTCTTTTATCTTTTGCAAAGGAAAAGAATGCTCCTTTGATATAGACAAAAGAAAATGTAAAGGAGAAAGCAGAGGAACCAAGAAAAGAAGCCAAAGTTGTGAAGGAAGAGGACAGGGAAGAATGATAAAAGAAGACATGCAAGCAAAAAAAGAAATAAAAAGATTATATGTACCAAAATCATGAAATCGATCGATCATGCATATAAGACAGCCTACCCAGAAACACTCAATTCATCTCATTATTATTATTACAAAGAAAGAACTATCGTTCGCGCTTCCTAAGCGAACTCGAACGTGATTGGGAGAACCCTCAATGCCTGGTAGTCGACACCAAATGCAAGTCGGATTCGAATGAAGAGTGGGTGGATTAAATGGAGGGAGGGCACCATAAACCCTGGAAGAGCCCTTTCAGTCGAACGGGCTGTGCGCGAAGAGACGGAGGGGAGAGGGGGGATGGGAGTGAAAGAAAAGGGTAACGTACGGTGTCCTCGCGCTGGATCTGGATCTTCTGGAACGGGGCGGCTGAGGAGTCGGTGGCCATGGCGGCGCGGCGGTGCTGGAGGCGGACGAGAGGGGAACACGGGCGCAACGGGTTGGTGGTGCTGAAGAGGAAGGCGGAGGAGGCGCGGCGGAGGAAGTGCGCTGTGGCCATCCCTTTCCGCGTCCTGACCTTTGCTCCCGCAGGCACGCACCGCACTGCACCTAATCCAGGCAAGTTGCGTAATTTCCCATGTATCATTTTTAAACTAGCAGACTAACACAGTATAGAGTTAAAGCAATTTAAATTTAAACAAAAATATATAAATAATTGTGGTATTAAATAATTATATTATTATATTTATCATGAGATATATTTATAATATTATTTTATATTAATTAATTTTATTTATATAGTATTTGGTTAAATTTTGAACATTTAAATTGAGAATGTATTTAACTTTTTATTCTTTTAAGGATAAATGTAGTAGTGTTATAAAATCTGAAATTTTGTCACACCATTTTGTATCTTTACAGTTTTAATAACTAATTAGTATTTCTCTTATCTTAGTTAGTAGAGTACGTTTATAGAGCTTTTCCGTTTATGATCTACACATAAGGAATTTCATAGCGTTATTTTTGTAACTATCCATTCATAGAAAATAAATGAAATATAGTTGAAGCATCATTTCATTTTACGGTCTTACATAGATTTAATTTTGTAACTCACGGAAAGTTGCTAACCATGTCAAAAGAGTTTTATACTCATTTCTTCTCTCACTCGTTTAAAATATTGCCACATCATAAAAAATGTTTAAACCACAGTTTATTAAATACAAGTGCAGCTATGATGAAATTTTAGGCTTTTATATTTTTATGAACCTTTTTATTCAATATTTTAATAATAACCACTCCAAAACAAATTTATAGATTTGATCATTTTGATCGCTCTAGGGTAGGGGTGAAAACCATACCAATATTTTCTGACTGCATGCGAGATCAAATCCATTTAAAGGGGTTTAGTTCCGTTGTATCTGAGTCTAGATATTTAATATCTGAAACTGTATTTGTATCCGACTTAAATCACATATTTATGATGTTGATATCCAATCGTACCGTATTCGATATGGTTGGCACTATTCTTATTCGAATCTAAATCGAACAAAAATATGAAAACAAATGTAATATCAGTGATATCCATATGTATCCGATCTATTTTCATTCCTACTCTAACGAGACTGGTGCGACCAAATAACGTTATCACACCAACGCATATGGCGTAGCAAAATCTGCTTAGACAGCTTTTTTGACATGAAAAAGCTTGCCGCACCAATACCGTTGCGTGAGAGTATTATTTTGCCGTGCCACTAGGAATTGGACTTTCAAAAAATGATAATCCTTAAATATAATACCAGACAAAGATGATTTTTATATGAAACTTATAGACCTCGATGAGATCTACAACTTTTTAATTTTAAGTTATTTCGCTTGAAGATGTTAAGATGCTCAAAAAATCATATAAAATGTTAGCACCATAATAATCACATACTAGCGCTTGCCTCGAAAGGTCTTCCTACAATGAGGTGAGCTTTATCTTCATCTCCCATATCTAGAACCATGAAGTCAGCATGAACATAGTGATCTCTAATATTGATTATGACGTCTTTTGTTATTCCCTCCGGAAATCAAAATGATTTGTCCGCTAGCTGCAGCTGCACATATGTCTGGTATAGGGGTTTATTGCCAAATAAATGTTGATATGTTACCTTAGATATTATGTTGACACTTGATCTAATATCGCAGAATGTCTTGTAGAATATACTTTTCTTGATCTTGCAATAAATGGTACGTACTCCTAAATTGTCGAGCCTAGCAAGGTAAGGTGATGGAAGTAGTTGGTCATACCCTGAATTAACAGTGTTGACCCTCCACACTGAGTCTTCTCTTTCTTGAGCTTTATTTTTCTTCCTATTGTTGGTGTTCTTCTTCCTTGTAGCAACAGTTATATCCTCGTAGATGTATGGGGCGTATGAGGATGAGCAGGAGCTTTGAGTGTACGCTTCTTGAAAGTAAACTTCTTATTCTTGATTGTGAAACAGATTTTGGCGCTATTGTAGAATCATGGACCCTTGTGTTTAGGCGATTAACGACAATACTAGATCACTATGACTAACATGTGTTTTGCAGAGACAAAGTCATTTATGTTAGATCATGAGTGATGCATTTTGAATGGGCTTAATGGATATTCATGCCCCAAGATGGAAATCGTTTCGGTTGCAAAGGATGGAGATACACGACGAAGACTAGGTTAGTTCTTAGTGCCATAAGGTTGAGAATGGCACTAAGTATAGCTAGGGCTTTTGTTTTTCCTTTGACCGTACTATAAAGGGGGGTATGAGGTTAGTATCTTGACCTAGGAGAGTTTAGGAAAGTGGGTATATGCACACTTGTCACAACTAGTCCTAGAGACCTTGCTTTCAGACCTTGATAAACCCTAGAAATGGTAGGAGCAAAATCCCTTAAGGAACCTCAGCGAAAACGGTTGAAAAGAGGGAGAAAGAGGCTCCGGACCACTCTGCTAAGTGGGCGTCGGACCAAGGAGAGTGGTCCGGTGGTCCCTGACTTAGGCAGTTTTCCAACTCGAGGAGCTTCGGACCACCTGTCTGGTAAGCACCGGACCATAGGAGAGTGGTCCGGTGGCTTGGTTCAGAGAGTCAGAAGGCTCCGGACTAGTCCGACGCCTCTTGACAAGGGTTTGAGTTTATGCAGAGAGCACCCTGGCTCCGGACCAGAACGTCGGACCAGGGCACCGGACCAAGGAGAGTGGTCCGATGGTGTGTAAAAGAGAGAAAGGTTTTCACTCAGAGAGCACCAAGGCTACGGACCAGAGCGTTGGACCAGTGCGTCGGACCAAGCAGAGTAGTCCGACGGTGCCTGAGTCTGAAACGAGAGTGAGCTCTGGACCAGTGTGCATGGTCCAGTGGTGTGAGCTCCGGACTAGTCCGGTGGCTACGCAGAGAGAAGAAAAAGTGAAAACGGCTAGTTTTGGAGGTGGGGACTATTTATAGTTGCCCCCTTGGTCCTTAGAGGTACTCTTGGCCATTGTTTCAGCTGGTGACACCTTGAGAAATCTTTTGGAGAGTCAAGAGGCTAGTGAGGGAGAGATTAAAGAGAGTTCATCTTGTTCTTCTCTCCTAGAGTGATTAGGAGTGACTTGTGTGCATCCATCCATCTTCCTAGCCTTGAGTGGGTCAAGTGAAGGTCTTGTGCTTGTTACTCTTGGTGTTCGACAGCACCTAGACGGTTTGGTGGTGTTCGGAGGAAGTGACCGCCGGGAGATTGTTGGCGGCTCTTCTCCAAGCTCTTGTGATCGGTTGTGGGCGATTCACCGAGCCGGAGTGGCGAAGAATCAGCCCGTAGAGAGCACTCTACCCTTGCGCGGGTAGAGGGGGAGCGATACCTTGCGAGGTGCTCCAACGAGGACTAGGGGGGTGTGTCGACACCTTGATACCTCGGGAAAAAATCGCTGCGTCCATGAGATTTTCTCTTCCCTAGCTCTTTACATTTCCGTCTTGTTTCTACATTTCCTACTAGAATTGCTTAGGTTGTTTTTAATTCCTATGAACTGCTACCGCTTTCTAGTTAGGACACACGGACGGTAGGCACTAGGGGGTGATTGGCATTTGATAGGTTTTTATATTTGCTTTAGAAATTTAAAACAATTGGGCATCTTGATCCTTTCAATTGGTATCAGAGCTTTGTTGCTCTAAATTAGGCTTCACCGCCTAGAGCAAGATGTCCCATGGGGATGGACCGCCACCCATGTTCGATGGGGATGACTTTCCGTATTGGAAAGTGCGGATGGAGGCCTACCTTGAGGCCGTGGATGTCGGCATTCACAAAGCCGCCACCCAAGGTGGATCGGTGTTCGCCGAGGACCCGTACTTTGAGAAGAACAATGCCAAGGCAAAGAATATTCTTTTCCGTGGCATTTGCAAGGATGTGTTCAACCGTGTGCGGAATTGCAAAACCGCGCATGAGATTTGGACAAACATTTGTGCTCTTCACGAGGGCACTAAATGTGAAAGAGAAGAGCGATATCACCTTATCATTGCTAAATTAAATGCTTTCACCATGCTATCTCATGAAAATGCTAATGAAATGTATTCACGCTTGAATGTGCTTGTAGAGGAGTTGAATGGCCTTGGACTCTCTCAAATGACACCGGCCGATGTGGTGCGCAAGATACTTTGTGTCCTTCCAATAGACAAGTATAGCCACATCGTCACGGTTCTTCATCAAGGCGATCTCTCCGCAACTACACCAACGCAAGTGTTGGGCAAGATCAATGCTCATGAGATGTACATGAAGATCAATGATGGAACTTCATCATCCTCCAAGAAGAAAGAGAAGGAGGAGAAGAAGGACTTGGCTCTCAAGGCATCTTCCAAGGAGAAGTGCAAGATTCAATATGTCGTTGAGAGTACAAGTGATGATGATGATGAAGACAACATCGCTCTCATGGTGAAGAAGACCGCCAAGATGTTGAAGAGGCTAAATAAGAACGGAGTCAAGTTTGACTCAAAGAAGAAGAAATTCTTCACAAGCTCTTCAAGGAAGCCAATCTCCCAAATGAAGTGCTACAATTGCGGCACTCTTGGTCATCTAGCCCATGCATGTCCCGAAGAGAAGAAAGACAAGTTCAAGAACAACAAGTTCAAGAACCTCAAGAAGAACAAGGGTGGCAATGATGACAAGAAGCAAGACAAGCCATACAAGAAGAAGAAGAACTTCAACTTCCACAAGAAGAAGAAGGATGGCAAGGCTTACATTGTGGGTGATTGGCTCACCGACATTGATGATTCAAGCGACTCCTCCGATGATGAGAGTGAAGAAGAGAAGGTGGCCACTTTGGTGATTGGTTCTTCGATTCCACCGCCACCTCCTCCTTCATCGCCGGGCTCATCCTCTACACACCTATGCCTTATGGCTAAAGGTGACAAGAAGGTACAAAAAGAGGATGATGGTGATGACCTCTCTAGTGATGATAGTGATGATGAAGAAGCACCTTCCTATGATGAGCTAATTAAAATTTGCAACAAATATGCTAGCATCATAAGGAAGTATAAGAGTAAAAATGACAAACTTCTTGAAATCAAGGAAAACTTGCATGATAAGCTTGATAACTTGTCTAGTGCTAATGATGATTTGAAGCTTGAGATTAACTCTCTCACATCTAGCACTAGGGAGCTCAAAGCCTCTCTTAAGCAAGCAAATGAGAAACATGATAAGCTTGAGAGGTCATCCCAAGAGCTCCTCACAAGGTTTAACTTGCTAAAAGATGACTACAACCAAGTGAAAAGTGATCATGGCACACTAGTGGTAGCAAATGAATTACTTACTCAAGATCTTACACATGTTGCTACTAACCCGTGTGCTAAGTGTGCAAGTGCTACCTCTTGTGATATCGAGCTTGATGATATGGCTCTTGAGCAAAGTGCAAAGTGCAAGGGCAAGAGAGTTGTAGAAGCCAACAAGTATGATGATTATGTGAAGATGAGTGAAGAGAACTCAAAGCTCAAGGAAGAGCTAATCAACCTCAAGGCAAACAAGCCCTTCACCATCAAGCCGGCTCAAGAAGAAGACAAAGATGCTATCACCTTGATCAACTCTCTTCGAGAAGAAATTGCCAAGCTCAAGAATGACAAGACCAAGCTTACAAGTGGCCTTGAAAAGTTCACCAAGGGCCATAATCTCCAAAGTGAGCTTCTAATGAGCACCGTCATGAAGAGTGACAAGACCGGTATTGGGTACAAGGAGAACCAAGTGATGAAGACCAAGGTCAAGATTGAAGCCAAGAACTACTACAAGAACAAGTACAATGGCTACAATCAAGAGAAGCCAAAGCCGAAGCCTAAGAGGTGTTTTGGATGTGGACAAATTGGTCATCTATCATTTCAATGCAAGACTCCACTTCCCAAGACCTTGCCCAAGCACACTAGGCCATTTGCTCATGATGCTCACTATATCATCAACAAAGATTCCAAGGGTAGACCAGTTGTGGTGTTTCTTGGACCACCAATGAAGAACAAGCCTAGGGTTCTTTGGGTTCCTAAGGAGTTGGTTGACAAGGCAATGGGGCCCTGCACTAAGGGGGTTCCCAAACAACAAGCTTAACTCCAAGTTGCTTGTGTGTAGGTGAACTACAAGACCGGTGGGAGCCATTGGGTAATTGATAGTGGTTGCACTCAACACATGACCGGCGACCCCCGGATGTTCACCACACTTGATGAGGATTGTGCAAATCAAGACAAGATTACTTTTGGGGATAATTCAAAGGGCAAAGTTCAAGGCTTAGGCAAAGTGGCTATCTCCCAAGATCAATCAATCTCAAATGTCTTGCTAGTACAATCATTGAGCTTCAACTTGCTATCGGTTGGTCAACTTTGTGATCTCGGGTTTCATTGTCTCTTCACACCAAATGAGGTGATTGTGACCAAGATTGAAGATTCATCAATGATATTTAAAGGGTTCTGACACAACAACCTCTACTTAGTGGACTTCACTTCCAATGAAGCAAACTTGCAAGCGTGTCTATTCTCCAAGAATTCTTTGGGTTAGCTATGGCATAGAAGATTAGCTCATATGGGCATGTCAACCTTGAAGAAACTTGTCAAGAAGGAAATGGTTAGAGGAATCAAGGATGTGGTGTTTGAGAAGGACAAACTTTGTAGTGCATGTCAAGCCGGCAAGCAAGTAGCAAACACTCATCCAACCAAAGCTTTCATGTCAACCTCAAGAGTCCTAGAGTTGCTACACATGGATCTATTTGGCCCTACCACATATGCTAGTCTTGGAGGAAATCTCTATTGCTTGGTGGTAGTGGATGACTACTCTCGGTACACTTGGGTGTTCTTTCTTCAAGACAAGGGAGAGACACAAGGCATCTTCAAGAAGTTTGCTACAAGAGCTCAAAATGAATTTAATGTGAAGATCAAGAAGATTAGAAGTGACAATGGCACCGAGTTTGTGAACACAAAGATTGAAGATTATTGTGATGAAGTTGGGATCAAGCATGAGGTGTCCGCCACATATACTGCACAAACAAAATGGTGTCGTAGAGAGGAAGAACCGGACACTCATAACTCTAGCAAGGTCTATGCTTGATGAGTACAACACTCCCGAGAAGTTTTGGGCGGAGGCAATCAACACCGCTTGCTATGCGGCAAACCGTCTCTTCGTCCAAAGGCTATTAAAGAAGACGCCCTATGAGCTTGTCAATGGGAAGAAGCCGAATATTTCATTCTTCCGGGTGTTTGGTTGCAAGGTGTACATCTACAAGAAGCGCCAACACTTGGGTAAATTCCAACGGCGGTGTGACATTGGTTTCCTTGTTGGTTATTCACTTAAATCCAAGGCATACCGTGTATTTAACAAAGCCACCGGCTTAGTTGAAGAAACGTATGACTTGGAGTTTGATGAAACTAATGGCTCCCAAGGAGCGCTTGAGGATATTGATGTAGGTGATGAACCCTTGAGGGAGGCAATGAAGAATATGCCAATTGGTGCTATCAACCCACAAGAGGTGGAAGAAGTTGAAGATGAAGCAAATCAAGATCCTTCTCCAACTCACACGCCTCAAGTTGATGAAGGAGATCAAGTGAGGGAAGCTCAAGAAGACACTCACATTCCTCAAGATCAAGCCGAGGCCGAAGCAAGCAATGTTGAAGCACCACATCCTCCTCCTCAAGAGACAAATAGAAAATCAACATCCATCCTTCAAGCTCACCACCATGATCAAATCATAGGGAGTCCATCAAAGGGAGTAATGACTCGCTCTAGACTTGCATCTTATGTTGAACATCACTCGTTTGTTTCCTTTGTTGAGCCTACTAGTGTAGAAGAAGCACTTGCGGATTCAGATTGGGTGAATGCCATGCATGAAGAACTCAACAACTTCACCCGGAACCAAGTGTGGACACTTGAAGAGAAGCCGAAGGATGCAAGAATCATTGGCACCAAGTGGGTGTTTAGGAACAAGCAAGATGATCAAGGCGTGGTTGTGAGGAACAAAGCAAGATTGGTGGCAAAGGGGTTCTCTCAAGTAGAAGGACTCGATTTTGGAGAGACCTTTGCTCCGGTTGCAAGACTTGAAGCCATCCGTATCCTTTTGGCGTATGCTTCACATCACAAAATGAAGCTCTTTCAAATGGATGTGAAAAGCGCCTTCTTAAATGGTTTCATTAATGAACTTGTCTATGTCTCACAACCTCCCGGGTTTGAAGACCCAAACTTGCCTAATCATGTGTATAGGTTGTCCAAGGCACTCTACGGTTTGAAGCAAGCTCCAAGAGCTTGGTATGAGAGGCTAAGGGACTTCCTAATCAAGAAGGGCTTCAAGATCGGGATCGTCGACACTACACTATTCACCAAGAAACTTAATGGAGAGATCTTTGTTTGCCAAGTATATGTCGATGACATTATATTTGGGTCAACAAACCAAGACCATTGCAAGGAGTTTGGTGACTTGATGTCCAAGGAGTTCGAGATGTCAATGATTGGCGAGCTAACCTTCTTCCTCGGCTTTCAAGTGAAGCAAATGAGAGAAGGGACCTTCATCTCTCAAGAAAAGTACACTTATGATCTACTTAAGAAGTTCAAGATGGAGGATTGCAAGCCAATCAAGACCCCAATGCTAACTAATGGGCATCTCGATCTCGATGAGGGAGGTAAACCGATTGACCAAACTCTTTTTCGCTCTATGATCGGTAGTTTACTTTACCTCACCGCTTCTAGGCCGGATATCATGTTTAGTGTGTGTATGTGTGCTAGGTTTCAAGCAAACCCTAAGGAGTCGCATCTTTGTGCGGTTAAAAGAATCCTTAGGTACTTAAGGCACACCCCTAGCATGGGTCTTTGGTATCCCAAAGGAGCTCCCTTCCAACTAGTTGGCTATTCCGATTCGGATTATGCCGGGTGCAAGGTTGATAGGAAGAGTACCTCCGGCGGGTGCCACATGCTAGGGAGATCACTTGTTTCTTGGTCCTCAAAGAAGCAAAACAGTGTGGCATTGTCAACCGCCGAGGCGGAATACATTGCCATGGGAGCAAGTTGTGCACAAATCTTATACATGACCCAAACACTCTTTGATTACGGTGTGTTTTTAAAAGAAGTTCCACTTTTGTGTGATAATGAAAGCGCCGTAAAGCTTGCTAACAACCTGGTTCAACACTCTCGCACCAAGCACATTGATATTCGCCATCACTTTCTTAGAGATCATGTGGCTAGGAAAGACATCACACTAGTTGGAGTTAAGAGCGAAGATCAATTGGCGGATATCTTCACTAAACCACTCGATGAAACAACCTTTTGTAGGTTGAGAAACGAGTTGAATGTGCTTGATCACTCTAACTTCACTAAAAGATGAGCTTGTGTGAATCATGCATTCATATGTAATATAACATGTTTAATTTGGTAATGCACATAGGCTTGGCTAACGCGGTTAAGATAACCGCCCTCAAAGCGTGTGACAAAGCTTAACCGCGGTTTAAACTTGCAAGCAACCAGATTCAAATTTTGTTTTGCATTGCATATGCATAAGTGTTGCCTCTTCGTTTCTTTTCGGTTAAGTTTGTTGGTCATCATTAGGTTCAACACTTAGGGGGAGCAATTCAACGCTCTAGCTTCAGCTAATGCCCCTCTTGTGCCCCTAAGGTGACCCTTGGAGCTTTATTGAACTATTTTCTTATGAAAACTAATTCGAGCCTATGGCAAACTACTTATAAAATTGAGGGTTTGAGAGATGGTTCTTATGTTAAGTCCAACAAGTGTTCCTCTTTGCTCTTTTGTGTTGGTACTTGGCTAAGAGAAAAGATTAAAGAGAAAAATAGGAAAATTCAGAGCAATACTAAGCACCGGACCACCCTCCGGACCACTCTGCATTGGTCCGACGCAGTGGTCCGACGCCTCGACCCTCACTGCATAAATCTTTTCCAGCCAAAGATTCCGTCGGACCAGTGTCCGACGCTTCACCGGACCAATGACAAGTTGTCCGGTGCCTCTGTAAATCCTATCCTTGCACCGTCGGACCAATCCGGTGCTCCATCGGACTAGTCCAGTGAGTCGTCCGGTGCAGTAGTCCGGTGGTCGGTTGCTCACTGTTTTCTCCTTCTTTGGTACTGTCGGACCACCCGTCGGACCAGCCACCGGACCAAGCGGAGTGGTCCGATGCTTTGAAAATTTGCGGATAACCCCCGCGATCGGCTCTGTTTCGGCAGTCTGTCTCTCCTCCGCCGTCCGTACACCGTCCAGCTCTCCGCCGCAGCTCTGCCCTAGCCTCGCCGCCGCGCCATTGCCGCCAGAGATCTTCCTCCACTCAGCTCCGCCGCCACTCCGCCTACGCCAGCTGCTGCGCCCCGCCGCAGTAGCGCCGCCGCCCTACGCCGTCCACTGCTCCGCCACCGCCCACCTCGCCGCCGGGAGAAACCAACCCCTCGCTGGCGTCCTCTACCACCCTGCCAAGCTTGCCACGCTAGGGTTTCCCCCCTCCGTCCATTGCCTTTGCCCCTGCATATTCAAGAGCTAGGGTTTGCCCTAACCCTAGGGTTCGGGGTTTCGACGTTCGCCCTCGACCGAATCCATCTTCGACGTCTTCGTTCGTGACCGAGTTCGTTCCGTCGTCGTCGACTCCGCTACGTCTCACTAGGGTATGGCTATCTCTTTCGATATCGCGATTCGTCGAGTCGAGATTGGGTCATGACCTAGGATCATTCCTTGAAAATCCTTTATCCGCATTCAATCCAATTCACTAAATTCTATTGCCAATTGTAATTCGTAGCTGGTATATCTCATTCGGAGAGTGCTTTGGTACTTGAGATTGCTCTGAATAGATTCGCTTTCTTATCTCAGGTATCATGTCAAGATTTCATTCTATCACTTTTCTAGATGCTTGCTTCTATACGGTTTTCTTATCTCTAGATGTTATATATGCTTATGTATACCCTGTCTATCCTATCCAGCAGCAGTCAGTGGCAGTTAAACTCGGGGCAAAGCTCGCGAGTAAGGATTGAGGCAAAGCCTCAGAGGTTCAGTCCAGTGGCTTGGAGGCCCCTCTGACAGTTGTGCTTGTGATTTGATCAGTTGACAGTTGATTCTTATAGCTTTCAGTTGTGGGCAGTGGTTC
Source organism: Microstegium vimineum (assembly GCA_022036555.1). Classification (NCBI taxonomy): domain Eukaryota; kingdom Viridiplantae; phylum Streptophyta; class Magnoliopsida; order Poales; family Poaceae; genus Microstegium; species Microstegium vimineum. The sequence goes on along the minus strand of CM039134.1, from coordinate 40,792,393 downwards.
TGATAGTTGACAGTGGATCTTAGTGGGCAGTGGTTCTTTGCTTGATCAGTATGACTCGCAGTACTCGTGCTCACGCAACTAGGTCCGGTGGTGATGCTCCTCCTGCTCCACGTCCTTCCAGAGATAAGGGCAAGAAGCCAGTGGTTGAGAAAGCGAAGAAGAAGAAGCGCAAGCTCACAGAGGCTGAGAAAGCCGAGGCAGTGGACGATGCAGCGGACCGCGCAAAGCGAGGCGGTCGCCGAGGTACCGTGAGACTCGGCACCCCTCCACGGGATCTTCCCACTTCTCCTCCAGCTGGGTCACACACTGAGGACACTCCACAGGAGCCAGAGCTTGTCACAGAGGCTCTGGGTACACCGTTGGCACCTAGTTCCTGGGGGCGCTCCACCCTCCCAGTCAGCTCAGTCACCTCAGTCAGCGGCTCCCACAGCAGCGGCAGCCTCAGCTCACCTCGATCTGAGGAATCTTACTGCAAAGCAAGTGAAGAAACTCAGATTTGTTGCTCTAGAGAAGTGGTGTCCGGATCAGAGAGACCCCAGAGCCTCACCAGGTTGGCATACACCTCTCATGGAGGATTTCTACCGAGCAGCTCAGTTGACCAGCATACAGATACGACCACATAGGGTTTGCTCCTTAGAGAGCATAGTTGAGCTAGCAGGTGAGGAGATCCGCCCTTTCTTGACTTACCAGCCGGGACTCGCCAATTTACTCGGGCGTTCCGGTAACTATATAGAAAGATGGGTCAGAGAGTTCTATGCTTCTGTTTGGGTGGATCCAGAGCACAAGTTTGTGCAGTACACCTTCAGAGGCGAGAGGTATAGGCTATACTTGACCAGACTCCGAGAGATCTTTCGCTTCCGTCAGGAGGGTGGTGAGTTTGACCTACACTACGAGTGCTACCGAGGAGCTTCAGTGCCTCGCAGAGCTCGAGGAGGTAGTACTTTGTCAGTGCAGGAGGTGGCTCCTCTGTTCAAGCCACCTTTCTCAGAGGGCTCCAGGCGTAGCCCAGCAAAGCTCAGGCCTACAGTTCACAGGTTGAACGAGGTGCTTCGTCGTACTCTGCTACCTCGCACGGGTTACAAGGAAGGATTGACCAACATGCAGAAGCTTCTCCTTCAGGCCCTGGTATCTCAGACACCATTTGATGTTGCAGATTTCCTTGTGTCAGAGATAGAGGATGTGATAGCAGATGGCATGAGGGCCCGACGACAGTTTCCCTACGCTCACTGGATTTCTTCGATTATTGCTATTGAGCTAGAGGGAGCACACCCTGGACTCCGTGCTCTATTGGATCAGTCACCGACTACTTTCCCAGATTACAGAGTCCTGGGGTCGTTTGATAGCCGGTTTGGAAATCGGGTCCTCTGTCTTGTCAGAGAGAGGACAGCACCAGCTGACAGAGCAGAGGTTGATGCTCAGGATGAGGCCATTCATGGTGTTGAGCAGCAGGAGCTCCATGGACTAGATACTGGAGCTGATGTGACTCCTGAGGATACTTCCGACAGCTCAGACGCCGATTTCCAGCCAGTTCCACAGATGCCCCCACGGGCTCATGACACTGAGGCTGGCGGCTCTGCCTCTGCCACCGAGACGATGATGCTCAAGCTACTTGACAGAATGAATGAGCAGCAGAGTTCTCTCGTCACTGCAGTCACACAGGTCCAGCAACGATAGCACGAGATGCAGCGACAGTCAGAGGAGCATCACTTCGAGATGCAGCGACAGATGCTCGCTATGCAGCTAGAGTCTCAGCGCCTTCAGCTACAGTCCCAGCAGCTGCAGCAGCAGAACATGGCCTTTATGGCCCACATGATGAAGTGGACTGGCGCTCCTCCTCTAGAGTTCCCTGCAGCTCCACAGATACAGATGATGAGCATGTCTCAGCCCTCACAGTCAGTTAGACAGCTAGGAGGGCCATCGTTCTCAGTTGGACCTTCAGTTGGCCCCTCAGTGGCCCCTACGAGCTCCGCCGGTCAGTCAGTCACTCCCACCCCAGCCATACAGTCCAGTGGACTTCAGGGTGCTGGATTGACCACCCCATTCTAGTCATCGGCGACTCAGATGACTCAGTGGTTGGATACTTTTGGTCCCACTCAGCAGTTCACCCCTCTCACTACTGGTTTCACTCCACTCACTGCTACGATGGGTGTTACTGCTCGAGATCTTTCAGCGTCCTTCAGTGACATTACAGGGCAGCCGTCCCCCACTGGTCCTCAGATAGCAGCAGAGGTTGAGGCCGAGCTTGTAGCACCGACAGCCGATCAACACCGTTCCTCAGTAGCTTCCTCAGAGGCTACACACGACAGTCGGGCTCCAGCCGTGTCTACCCCTTCGACAGCTGCAGTTGCTACCGATGCTACAGTTGTCACCTCTACTCCAGTACAACCTGTGCAGTCTCCGGCTCTTCAGACTCCAGTCGAGTCAGTGCATGAGGCACAACCGGACACCGCCGCTCCTGAGGCTCCTGCAGAGACACTGACACCGGTTACCGCTCCTACTGCTTCTCCAGCTACTGCTCCCGAGTCTTCGACCGCAGCAGACCTGTCAGCTTCCGACCCCCAGACTGCTTCACTACCACCTACAAACACTCAAGGGGAGGATTCAGATGATGAGACTTATCTGGCAGCTTTCAGGGTGCTCGACCGGTCCACGGCTGCTTCCACTCCGCCTCCAGACGCTTAGTTTAGGTGTTTCGACGCCAAAGGGGGAGAGGGAGAGTCGAGTAGATGGGCTAGCTTTAGGGGGAGCTAGTAGGACTCGTTCTTTTGATGTGTATAAACTCTATTGCATCATGCATCACGTTTACCGTCTTATTGCATTGTATGATATGTGTGATGGTTGAGGCTTGATGGTTGTGTGACATGTGTGGACATTCCTATATATATATCATGTCACTTGGTTATGCTATATTGCTTCCGCGCTAATCTCTGATCTTTTGGCTATAGCATATCCTTTTTGAAATCAAGTACTATGCTCAATTCTTATCTATTGTGCTTGTCATGGCTTGAATGGTTAGGCATGTATTTGTCTCTCTTATTACTAACCCATGCCTATCTCATGTCAAGTCATGCCTTCTCTTATCAAAATTCACTCATTATTCTCTACTCGAGCTTGTATTGTCGTCAATCACCTAAAAGGGGGAGATTGTAGAATCATGGACCCTTGTGTTTAGGCGATTAACGACAATACTAGATCACTATGACTAACGTGTGTTTTGCAGAGACAAAGTCATTTATGTTAGGTCATGAGTGATGCATTTTGAATGGGCTTAATGGATATTCATGCCCCAAGATGGAAATCATTTCGGTTGCAAAGGATGGAGATACACGACGAAGACTAGGCTAGTTCTTAGTGCCATAAGGTTGAGAAGGGCACTAAGTATAGCTAGGGCTTTTGTTTTTCCTTTGACCATACTATAAAGGGGGTATGAGGTTAGTAGCTTGACCTAGGAGAGTTTAGGAAAGTGGGTATATGCACACTTGTCACAACTAGTCCTAGAGACCTTGCTTTCAGCCCTTGATAAACCCTAGAAATAGTAGGAGAAAAATCCCTTAAGAAACCTCAGCGAAAACGGTTGAAAAAGAGGGAGAAAGAGGCTCCGGACCACTCTGCTAAGTGGGCGTCGGACCAAGGAGAGTGGTCTGGTGGTCCCTGACTTAGGCAGTTTTCCAGCTCGAGGAGCTCCGGACCACCTGTCTGGTAAGCACCGGACCATAGGAGAGTGGTCCGGTGGCTTGGTTCAGAGAGTCAGAAGGCTTCGGACTAGTCCGACGGTTAGTCCGACGGCTAGTCCGACGCCTCTTGACAGGGGTTTGAGTTTATGCAGAGGGCACCCTGGCTCCGGACCAGAGCGTCAGACCAGGGCACCAGACCAACGAGAGTGGTCCGGTGGTGTGTAAAAGAGAGAAAGGTTTTCACTCAGAGAGCACCGAGGCTCCGGACCAGAGCGTCGGACCAGTGCGTCGGACCAAGCAGAGTAGTCCGACAGTGCCTGAGTCTGAAACGAGAGTGAGCTCCGGACCAGTGTGCATGGTCCGGTGGTGTGAGCTCCGGACTAGTCCGGTGGCTACGCAGAGAGAAGAAAAAGTGAAAAATGGCTAGTTTTGGAGGTGGGGACTATTTATAGTTGCCCCCTTGGTCCTTAGAGGTACTCTTGGCCATTTTTTCAGCTGGTGTCACCTTGAGAAATCTTTTGGAGAGCCAAGAGGCTAGTGAGGGAGAGATTAAAGAGAGTTCATCTTGTTCTTCCCTCCTAAAGTGATTAGGAGTGACTTGTGTGCATCCATCCACCTTCCTAGCCTTGAGTGGGTCAAGTGAAGGTCTTGTGCTTCTTACTCTTGGTGTTCGACAGCACCTAGACGGTTTGGTGGTGTTCGGAGGAAGTGACCGCCGGGAGATTGTTGGCGGCTCTTCTCCAAGCTCTTGTGATCGGTTGTGGGCGATTCACCGAGCCGGAGTGGCGAAGAATCAGCCCGTAGAGAGCACTCTACCCTTGCGCGGGTAGAGGGGGAGCGATACCTTGCGAGGTGCTCCAACGAGGACTAGGGGGGTGTGTCGACACCTTGATACCTCGGGAAAAAATCGCTACGTCCATGAGATTTTCTCTTCCCTAGCTCTTTACATTTCCGTCTTGTTTCTACATTTCCTACTAGAATTGCTTAGGTTGTTTTTAATTCCTATGAACTGCTACCGCTTTCTAGTTAGGACACACGGATTGTAGGCACTAGGGGGTGATTGGCATTTGATAGGTTTTTATATTTGCTTTAGAAATTTAAAACAAGCCCAATTCACCCCCCCCTCTTGGGCATCTTGATCCTTTCAGCTATCCGCATAGATGATTGCTTTAGTTGTGCTTAGGAATGTGCGTCCCAAGATGATGGGTGATCTCTCATCCCCACCTGTTTCTACAACCACAAAGTTTACCAGTACATACAAAAGTCCAACTCAAATGCAGATATCTTCAAGAACTCCCTTGGGGTAGTATAGTGTCTGATCTGCAAGCTGCAAACACATGATTGTATACAACAATGGTTCATCATGAATTTTATCATAAATTATCTTTGGCATGATGTTGACACTTGCTCCAAGTCGCAAATAGCTTCTTCAAAAATGTATTCTCCAATGGGGATTGAGATGATAGATCTCCCTGGATCTCCTTTCTTTACTGGTAGGGTGTAATCCTTCCATGCACTTGATGGCGTGGCTGTGAACACATGATGGATATGTGCCCATGATGTTCAGTTTTAGTGATGAGTGATTATTCAACATTCGAGTATTTTAGTTTGAGCAAGTTCACTCATCCACTGCGAAAGCGGAAGTTGCTTGTCTATCGGCTTTTGTTGTCTAGGTGTCGAGCTCGGAGCCGGTAGTCAATGTCGAGGTGAAGGTCAAGTAGAGGTGTGTCGTGCCGATGGGCTGAGAGCGATGAAGGGCAGACGCGAGGCTTGGACCCACGGACCAAAGGGCTAGAGGACTAGCTACGGTGGTTGGCACTTGGAATCGATAAGTGTGAAAAGACATGGAGGTAGACCGTGTTGACCAAGTCAAGACGGTAGGCGAGCGAGTCGAACGGGAAGGCTTAAGAGGACTTGACGTCAACCGGGCGAGGACGCGGTGGCACGTGTCGAGCGGTTTGATGGTTTGGGCCTCAAAACCATTGGAGGACGGTTTCCGAGTTTGGGCATCAAAACTCGGGGTTTGGTGGTTGAGCCCAAAATCACCGGTGGACCGGTTTATGGGTTTGGGCCTCAAAACCTGGGCGGAGCTTCCGAGGAAGCAGAGATGACACAGGCGAAATCTTGGAGGTTACGTCGAGGCGCGACGAGTCCAAGCAAAAAGTGGGGCCATCCGACTAAACTATTAAAGTGTTGACATGGTTTTTGGCTCTCGTCGTCCAATGATGATAAAGGTATGTATGGCCAAATTCGATATAGTCAAGAAATCAATGATGATAAATGATATTGACTATGAAAGGCGTATGCACCTGTGTTCCCTACAGATAATTAAGTTAAATGATAGGGGATTATATTAAAGGTGAAAGGAAATAAGAATAAAAAAATGGACTTGCCCATCTATACCGGCTTACTTTAGCTGAACATAATTTTGTCCGCTAAGCATATCAAGAGGGCCACGCTATATGTGTGGTTTACACATGGATTAATCAAAACATGGCCATGCAAGTACGTGTGTGATATGTACCCAGTAAGCGTATAGTACGTACGTGTACGCCGGCCAAGGAATAAGCCATTGCCTGTTTTAGCTAAAAAAATAAAAAATAATAATGAACAAATGGTCCGAATGCAAGTTACCAGGCAACGAGGCAGCTCTGTGCGCGCTTTAAAAATTCAAATGAAGTCATTCGCTCTCGTGACTGAGTCATATGCAACCTCCTGCACGTCCACACGATCAGCACGCTCGGCCATTCAAATAAAAACGTCCGCGCTGCATAATCAAATATAAAACAAAAAGAGCGGCAAATTTGGTCAGGAACCGCTGCTGCCGCTCTGCTCTATAAATAGCAGGCCACAGCGATCGTACAAGCCCCCCCGGCGTTTTGAATCCGCAGTGCCGTCAGGCTGCCCAGTTCAAAAGCCAACACATCACCACAGAGCTCCGTCAGGTTACCACAACACCACGCCGCTCACCGTCCCAAGCTCGATTCTGCAGTACTGAAGGCCACCCAAAGCATCGCCGTCGAGCTGTGCCGGCAGAAACTGCTGGTTCTGGTTGTCGGGTTCCAGTGAAGAAGGTGAGAGGCCGCATGGCGCTTCTCTAGTTCCTACTTCCTTGCTTCTCGTCTTCGGCTGCTACGTCCACGAGCGAGCTTCATCAACAACACCATCATCAAGCCTCTCGTCCTCTATTCTGTATAAACAGGACCAGTAAGGACGATACTGCATACATGGGCATCATGCCTTGTAAAGGTATAAGGTCCAAATGGCCGCGCTTTGCGCATGGGCTTCATGCCCTGGTGAAGATGTAAAAAGGCAGCTAATGTGCTTCGGTGAAATTTGGGTTTGGACGCATGTTGGCTCCATCCCAGGGTTGAAATTTGGGTCGGACGTGCTTTGGCTCCAACCTGGTTATGTTCATAGTGAAATTCGGGTTTGGACGCGCGTTGGCTCCATCCCGTGGTGTAAATTTGGTTGGACGCGATCTTTGCTCCAACCCGGTCAAAATCCATGGTGATAAATTGGTTTGGACGCGTATTGGCTCCATCCAATCAAGGTTCATGGTACAAGATTCGTGGACGCATTTTGGCTCCACTCGGTTAATGATAAAATTCTGCCACACGAAGGAGGCAAGCTCAAGGACAACGCCTAGCCGGCTAGGAGCAAAGCTCCAAGAGTAACAAACTCAAACCGCCGGCCACCACGCGAACCAAATGCTTGTAGGAGTTGAAGATCTAAGGGAGAAGCTTCTTTTCAAGCTTGGAGGCTCAATCTCTCAAAGGTTGATTGGAAATCAATGGAGGAGAGAGTTTGAGCACCAAGGGAGAAAGGGAGAGCAAGAAAGGAGTTTCTCTAGCTGTTGCACGAAATGATTTGAGTGTATGGGCAATCTTACCATTGGGGGAGTGAGAGGATAAGGTCATACCCCCTCTCTGCCAACGGGAAGATTTCAAGTCGCGGCAGTGCTGGCCTAGATGCACGGCAGTGTCGGCCTAGCAGAGACAACAAAGAATGGATCATGGAATAGCTGGCTATTTTACCTACTATGTATGTGGAGGTGTGTGATGTATGGATAGATATAGCATTTGGTTCATTTGTTGGCATGCGCGTTGAATCTCTCTTAATAGTACGACATACCTAACTCAATTTTGAAATATAAAATGAATTAAACTTTCATTTATCTTGTTGCCATGCATTTTTGTAATTGGAGGGGTCCGCCAACCTGTTCATCAACCTCCTTATGTTAACCTGCTTGCCATACTTAAAAAGTCTCATTAGTCCTCTAATTATGTTGTCATGTCACCAAAACTCACTTAGGGCTTGATTGCACTTTCACTTTTATATAGTAATATCTGAACATCCTATAAAACAAGTGAGAACAACACAACTCGTGGAACTCGTTAGAATCAAACCCTACAACTATGCTTTATAATATATTTCCTATCATTTCATGCAATAGTTGATGGTTAAATATGAGCAATAAGGACCGTCAACAAGTTCCCCCAAGCTTAACCTTTGGTAGTCCCTAAGCAAAGCTAAACTCAACTCAACAATGGATTAGGAGTTGTTTCAATGCTTTCACACCTTAAAAGTACACATGCTTTCAAACAAAAATCCTCCTCCAGATTAGAGTAAACTATTCTGACTTTCAAACTTACCCATATTACCTTTAACCATGTGGCTTATAGCCTTTACTTGGGTCTTAAGCAATTGAAAAGTAGAATGATCATGCCAAGCACTATGTCTCAAGCTCTTCGCTTAACTTTTATCCCAAAGTTTTGCAATGGTTTCAAAATAAAACTCAAAGTTTCTATTGTAGGACCCTCTTAAGTCTCTTAATATGTGGTATTTTTGGATCCTCCCCAAGGCAACACTGGTGTTAGGCCTTCTCTCTTCTCTCAGAATATGTAATATTTTTGGAATAGGCAAATTATCATTATGCCTTCTCTCTCTCACCCTATAACTAATAGGCAATATATGGAGTTCATATGTGGAGAGAACAACACATACATACTTGCTAAGCATATATTGTAAAGTCAAACAATGGATCTAGAGAAACAGGGCATACAATCAAATCATGATGTGCATGTGTGTGGAATATATATGGTGGATAATATGATGTGAATAATGATGGAATATGGTGAAAACCTAATTCTACTCGGCTCCTTGAATTGTATACATCTCTCTTTTGAAACTTGGAATTTTGAGAGGACTTGGGCTTACTCTTTTTTCTTCTTTTTTCTCTTCTTCTCTTTTTTTCAGAGAGGCGGGCATCTAAGTACCCATTGTTTTAGTAGGACACTTGTCCATGTTTTACTCTCCTTATTTATTCTCTATTTTTTTACAACCCCAAGCCTCTTTCTATAATAAAGCTTTTGAGAGATAATAACGAGGGAAACACTTGAAGCAGATATAACTTGGTTAATATGGAATATGTGGATAGGTGGGAAAACTGTGATATAAATAAATATTTTTTACTGCTCATCCCCAAGGTAGGAGAAGAATATTTTTCTGGTGGCTCTGGATGGAAAAATATGTGGATGTGAGGATATGTGAGAATAAATTCTCCAAGACTTAAGTATTGCTAGGAACAAGATAAATAGTAGCTCAAACTTTCCCATGTCATACCCGTCAACTACCTAGGCTTAGCTCAAACATTTGCAGCCCACAAGTTTCAGGTTCAGAGCAAATCTTTATGTCAAAACAATTATATCCAAAACTCGGGAGAATTCAAGGTTAAAAACTAGGTACTTGAAAAGAATTATGGCAGAGCAACTATTCATCATTTCCATGCATAGAGATTATCCTAAGTGAATTTTATTTTATTTAACGCTTTCAATCTGATTCAAGCAAACTAGACACATCCTAATATTATTATAAAAGAACACGATATAGAGCAAATACTCAACTAGATAAAGTAAACAATAAAATGCGTGAACCTTCATGTGTTCACATTTTTTTCTTTTGTGATTTTATTATAATTATATAAGTGTGAACCTTCATGTGTTCACATTTTTTATGTAACTAATACTCATAACTAGTATAAGGATACTTACCTGGATACATGAGGGTGCCTCTCCCCCAAGCTAGTTGTTGTCGTGGTTGCTCTAAGATGATATGCCACCTTTATTCTTTGCTTGTCCAGCAGGTTGAAGTGGGGCATAAATAGTGGAAGCTGGTAGCATCTTGCTCAATGTTCACATTGCATGTTCAGAACTTTTACTCGTAGAATTTTGGAGAATGACTAACTCTCCACACCTTCCTCGAAGTGTGTCCTGATTGCAAACATAAGGTAGAGATCAAGTGCATGGGCTCTGTTGGTGGGAAAACACCAACAGACCCAAATTTATTTCCTTTATTCTCCTCTAACCTTAGGTACATTGAACACCAACTTTATCTTGGGTGACAAGATCAAAAGATTGTGTATGAATGTAGCTTATAAAGATATTTGACAGAAAGGATTAATATGCTTAACCTATGGAAGGATTATCTATCTTTGCATAATGTAATCTATACATAAGTAAGACTATCATATTTTAGAATAGATATGCAACATTTTAGCTCATATGGTTAAGACTATGAAAAGGAGAAAGTAGTGATGTAAACCAAGCTTAAGAAACATGGCATGTTGAGTTAATTAGGTTAGTTCAAGCAGAGTGTTGTAACTTAAACAAGTTTGTTTCTTCATGTATGCTAGGGTCAAGGAAAAGCTTTTTCAATAATGATCGCATAGCTTAAGGTGTTACCTTTTTCTTTGAAGTGCGATGGCGCCATAACACCTTGTGGTAGTCCTTTCTTTAAGCTTGGAGCTTCTCTTTGCCCGTTTGCACATCTTGTCTCCTTGTTTGTACTCCTTCCTTCTTACCTTTTTTATCAATCTATCTTCCTATCCCTTATTTATGAATGTTGGCATTGTCTTGGAAATATTTCCATCGTCATTGACTCTTTCCAGTATGTCAGGGTTACTGAAGCTTGAGAAGTGGAAGAGCATAATTGGATCATCTTTAGTGGTATGGGCTTTTTTCCTAAGCTTCAACTTTTTATTGCTCTTCATTTAATCTCGGTCAGCAAGATAGTCTTTATTGGAGATATATATACTTGAGTTTCTTCATGATTGTCTTTTGCCTTCTAACGATGGATGGAAAGTTGTTCTTCTTAGGTGATACGCCAATCGTCTCGATGGTCAAGGGAGGAACTTTATTGGTACTTGCATGGGAGCTTCTTCTCCAAAAACCTTGGGGTCTCATCTTGCGACCATGGTTGTTCATAGCTTCACAAGACACCACCAACAAAACACCATTGATAAATGATGTTTGTTGATACAAGGATGCACACATCGATGTAGTGGCATCTTGTCCTCTTGGACTTTGTTGTTGGTGTAAGTTGTGTCTTCAAAGCTGATGAGAGCAGGCATGAAGTTGGCCAATGCGGGAGAAGTTGCACCTTGCTAGTCTTGGTCATCCTAGTTTGAGCTTTGGGAAGACTCAATGCTAGGTTGCCTTTGATTTGCTTGATTGCATTTCTCCAATGGCTCCTTTGTTCATCCACTTTCTTTGAGTGAGTGCTTCTATTGTAGATCTTTTCTTCTATGGCACTCAAATGTTTCTCATAGCTGAAGTGGTGGTTTGATTTAGGTTTGTAAATTGAGTGGACTCAAACCATGAACAAGCCTTTAACATCTTTATCCTACAAAATGTTAGTGGGCACATACCCGAAGGATTGCAATGATTTTGAAACATGGGTTGTTGTCCAAATTTTATATAGTTTTCATCTATGCTAATTAAAAGATAGGTTTTAGCATTAGTTTAGCATAAATTTTATCATGATTTATATTAAATTTTATTTATTTGCCACATTTTTAACATGGTTCAAGGCAAAGGTAACTTGTAGCGGAAGATAAGATGAATAAACTTTGACTTACAGCTTTGAGTTGTACCTTCTTTGCGCTAAGTTATTGGAATTTATCCTATGTCTTGATTCATCTCCGATGTGAATTTGTCTCAGGACATTCCTAGATTGGATTTGTGAGTTTCTGCAGGGGTTAGTCCAACAAAATAACCAATACCTACTACCACACACTCTTCAAAGTCAAATTAGACATATCTAATTTGATTTAGAAAAACATTTTAACTTAAGCACCACGCTTAATTTAAAATACCTTTGGAAGTACAATCAACACACTTGTTAGTTTGAACTAAGCACCATTCTCAATTTAAAAAGTGTATGAAAATACTCCAAACCTTAATCATACTATAGCAAACAAAGGTAGCATGAAAGCATATTATGAAGATGGAAACATTTGATCATGGTGAAAAAAAATCTTTTTCTTTTTTTTATGCAATAAGATGGATGTAATATGGATGAATGCAATAAACTAAACATGCAATGGATTTCAAATAAAAGATGTACTAAATGGAGGTGGATGTATGAATGATTAAGGATAAACATGTAGTGGAATGCAGAAATTTAAAAGATAACTACTCATTAAGTTTAAAGTCCATGAGCAAGACTATCTCACCTTAATTGATCAAATTTACCATGTCTCACAATGGAAGTTGTGAGTAATGCAACATCTATGTTGATCTTTGAATTCTTTTAACGATGACCTTTTCTCTAATCTACACATGGTTAGAATGATATAAATATTTATACATACCTATGAGATGGCAGGGCTCTGATGTTAATGGATCATGAATGTTTACTGGATTCTTCTCTTTTCTTGTGGAAACTTGTCGGAAGGTCGAAACGGCTTCTGCTGTCCTGTCTATTCCACAATCAATAGAACAGGGGGTAATCCTACTAAAGCTAGTGGTACACTAAATCAGCAGATATCAAGATCATTATCAAAACCTTTACGCCAATTGTTTTCCCGGCAACGATGCCAAAAATGCTTGTTGATATTTGTTAAGTGCAAAGAGAATATGAAAGATTTCCGCAAGCGCACAGAATACCACTGTAGCATTTTACCGGGAATATTCCAGGATCGTTATTTATATTTTATCACACGGAAACAATGGTTAAATAATATGATAATTTACCATCATGTATCTACTAACTTAATAAACCAACTAGACTAAAGTAGGGGTAAATGATATATAATAGGAATCAAGGATAACAATCATCACACAGGAGAATTCTAAGATAAATGAGTAATTAGCTATAGCGGGATGACAACGGGAGAGATCAAGGTTTCTGAATACTTCTCTATTACTTTGGTTCTATGATAATAAGAGATGGATAAATATAGCAATCACGCAATAGCACTTCGGGACATTGGAGCATTAGCCACAGAAAGAGATGAGAAGGGGGCTAGGAAGGTCTGACTACAATCCTGCGAACACTAACCCTAACATGGTGGAATACATCGACCATTAGGTCTATCACATCTTGGGGATACCACAACTATTCGTGAGTGTTAGGCACCACCTTAGGTAACCTCTAGTCTAGACACCATGTCTACACTATTAGTTACTACTCTGATTATCTAAAATAACTAGAGCACTCGATGCGAGCTGAGATCCTATGCTAAAGTATAACAACTACATTAACCAATAATAAAATGCATAAAGTAAATAGAGAATATAAATATATTAAAGCATAAGTCTTACAAGGATAAGATACAAGATATACCAGATCGCTGAAGACTCATCTAGAACCGAAGCGCAGTTCTGCTCTCCCTAACTCCCAACTAGAACTAATCTACTACATTGGAAATTCTATCCCTAATTCTCTAGAGTTGAGAGATCATCCTTTCGAGGGACGCCTCTACAACTCCATGATGATTGATTCTCCAGGGGGGGTCTACCCCTTTATTTATATCTCGGGAGAGGTGGAGCAATCCTTGAATTGAAAATATGGTACTAATGCGTTGCACCATAATACTTCCGGTGGGATGAACCGTAGCCCTCTGATCAAACCGACATTGAGCAACGGTCAAGATGCGATCCTTAGGTCGGTAGGAAGCCGCCATGCAAGACGTGACTGAATTGGATACTCTAGCAGGCCGGTCGGCCCCCTTCTGGGGCCAAATGGGCCCGTCTTCGTTCGGGGCTCCTCTTGCGTCCTCTAGATTATGCTTTTGCTCTTTAATAGCCTTTACATCCATAGTCTGTGATCCTTGTGGCCTTTCCCGTATGCGATCATTGTCTATCATAGGGTGCTTTGATTATAGATCATAGTCAAATTAATAAGTTGTGTGTAAGCGTGGTGCTTATATATCATCTTATCCTTGGTTACCGCTTGTTGCACGGATTGTTTGTGGTAGCTAGCAAGAGGTGACAGCCTTGTCTAGTCTTTGTATTCCACAACGTGTTTTTAGGCAAGTTCTTAAAAGGTAAGGCCCCCGTAAGAAGAGGACACGGTTCGGTAGGAGTTTTGTCCTCCTACTGATCTATCCCCTCGCCTAGCATACTTGTATTGAGGAGGCAAACTATAGTGTTTAGACTAGTTAATTGGCTAAGTATATTGAAGTAGAGTGAATTGCATAGGAGTCCCTTGTACTCTCTCGTTGTCCTCCCACCTAGCTATTCTATCTAGTCCGTTCTAAGTGTCATTTACCTTGGCTTATTCATTCATCAACCCCTTCCTATCACATATATCGTTTACCCCTCTATACTAGTTGGTACTAAGTTGAGGTGCTCTCTAGGATCTCTATCCAATTATTATTTCTAGCCTAGCTTTCCCTTGGGAAAATATAAATTACGATACCTTGGAATACTCCTAGGTGAAGTGCTACAACGGTATAATCTGTGTGCTTGCGGATTTATCCAATAGTCATAAGAAATACCAACAAGCATTTGTGGCACCGTTGCCGGGGAAAGCTTAGCCTAGAAATTTTAATTAGATTGAATCCAGAGATTCTAGTTAACTTAGTTATCAATTAGTCATAGGGGCTTACCCCTGTCTGTGTCTTCCTTTCTTGTGAAGCCAGACAGTGTATGAGCGGTTTCCAACAGTCGGGAAATTATCTTGAAGATCCCGAGCAGCTGTTGAGGAGGACTAGACGTTGTCAAGTTCCCTCTCAGAGTTCATCTCGAACCAGAATCCGTTCAAGGAAGGAGGCTCTACACCACCACTCAAGGAAGCTATGGATCAGAAGGCGATCTCTGACTTCTCGGCTCCGTCCGCTACCCACATAGCTCAGGGTCCCGACGTCAACTTCGGGGATGCCACCTTCGAGCTGAAGCCAACCTTGATCCACATGGTGCAGGCCAATCCGTTTTGCGGGAAGCCCCATGAGGATGTCAATGCTCATCTTCAGCACTTCATGGAGTTATGTGGCACTTTCACTATCAAGGGAGTGACGTCTAACGCCATTCGCCTTCGTCTTTTCCCATTCTCGTTATTGGGGAAGGCGAAGCAATGGTTCTACGCCCACAAAGAAGAGGCCACTACATGGGAGAGGTGTGCTACGCATTCCTCAAGAAGTTCTTCCCGACGGGTAAAACCAATGCTCTTCGTGGAAAGATCTCAAGCTTCCAACAACAATCTGACGAGACGATTCCCGAAGCATGGGAGCGTCTCCAGGAGTACATTCGTGCATGTCCTCATCATGGGATAGACAACTGGCTCCTGATTCAAGGATTCTACACGGGCTCACTAGCATGGCCCGTAGTCACCTTGATGTTGCCGCTGGAGGGGCATTTCTCCAACACACAGTGAGAAATGCCAAGGACCTCATTGAGAAGATGGTAATCAACCAAGGATGGGGTGAGGAACGTCTCTGGCCAAAGAGGAGAGGTATGCACACCATCAATGAGGTGGACATGCTCTCTGCCAAGATGGACCTCTTGATGAAGAAGATAGAAGAAAGTTCCAAGAAGAAACGAGAGGCCATCTACCCCATCGCCGCTGCACAAGCCATAGAAGCTGATCCATGGTGCGAGGTGTGCGGAGGAAATAATCACTCGGGCAACAACTGCCCCGAGACATCGAAGGAGGACGTGAACTTCATCAGTAACAATAACAACAATAACGGGTATCGACCCCAACAACAAGGAAGATGGAATTCACGCCCCTTCTACCAAGGTAATGGAGGTAATAGCAATTACAATAATTACAATTCTTATAATAATCAACCTTTATTGAAAGATCTTGTTCTTGGCCAATTTAAAATTAATGATGGTATAAATAAAAAGATGATTGCCACTGATAAAGTTCTTGAAAGCTTTGGTGAGAAAATGGATAGCTTCACAACTGCCATGAAAAATCAATTGAGTTTTAATAAAATGCTAGAAGCCCAATTAGCTCAATTAGCAGCAGCTATGCCATCTTTAGAACAAGGTAAAATCCCTAGGAAACCAGAAGATTCACAGCATGTGAACATGGTAACAACAAAGTTCGGTAAGCCTCTACTTCGCTCCTATTGGGGCTATCTTCTCGATCCTCCCTTCATCATGAAGAAGGAAGATCCAGGCCACCCGACGATCAAATGCTCAATCGGAAAACAAACCTTCCACACCGCCTTCTGCGATCTCGGATCGGGCATCGACATCATGTCTAAGGTAACATATAATAATCTCTTAGGAGGACCTTTGGTCCCTACATGTGTTCGCTTGCAGATGGCAGATCAAACAATAAGGTTTCACGAGGAACTTGCGAGGGATATCTTAGTCAGCACCCAAGATGAATACATCCCCACCGACTTCATCATCCTAGACATCGGAGCTAACGTGGAAGTCCCCGTCATCTTGGGAAGGCCCTTCCTCAACACCACCAACGCGGTCATCTACGTAGGATCGGGCCAGATCCACTTCCAGTTCCCGAGTCACAAGGTAAAATGTGCTTTCAATGGTTATAAACTTAACAAATAGGTTAAAGCACAACCACCCAAAAGAAGAGTTCGAGCCCCGCGACAAAAGAAACAGTACCCGGAGGCCAAGATCAATGAACCCAAGGAGGACGAACCCACCAATCCAAGGCAGGATTGGAAAGCAAAGGAGGTGCACACACCATGGTCTCCGTCTCCGGAGCCATCAAGTGCACCCGAGGAATGAACAAGAAGGAGAGTCCTACTCCGAGGACTTCAAATCAAGGAGCCTTCGCCGAAAGGTAAGTCGGTAGTTATCTTTTATTTCCCTTCTTACATTTAGTTTAAATTCTTTAATTTCTTTCATACTTAAAATTTAGAAATAATAAAGTTCTAGATTAAATAAAACTTGAAATTAGCTTAGCACTAAAATTGACAAAAGGTAGGGCCATAGAGTGGTCGGCCGACCACCCTATGCACCCTACCTTGGCTTAATTAAAAAGGGAAACACTTTGGGACCTTTATAAAAGAAACAAAAATGTAGGCTTAGGGGGTCCGCCGACCACCCTAGGTGCCTCATGTTCATCCTCTTTCTTCCCCATCATCCTTTGTCCAAGAATCTCATGATTTGAGTATTGAGACTCCCAAAAATCAGATTCTTGCTTTGGGAGACATCTATTTTGCTTTGTCATGCTTTAGAGTACATCAATCACTTTTGGTTAAAGCATGACACATCCTTGTCTCCCACTACTCCATGTCCAAAGTGGGGAACCAACTTTCACTTTCACTTTGTTATGCTTTGAAAAAGAAAACACATCAATCACTTTTGATCAAAGTATGACATACCTTTGTCCCCCACTACTCTTTGTTTAAAGAGGAGAATCTTGACCACTTTAGCTCAGCTTTTGATCACATCACATAGCATCTTTCACCTTTCACCAAGCACTAGAAAAAGCATGAGTGGAATCCCCACTTTAGGGGGTCGGTCGACCACCCTATGGTCACCTCCTCTCTCTCTTTTGCTTTGTGTAAGGAATCTCCTAAAGTTTGTGATCATGGCACCCAAGGGCATGCCCAAGGGGGGTCGGCCGACCACCCCATGGTGCCCCCTTGGTGCCATTCCCTCCCCTATAAAACCCCATGCAAGGAGAGCTCATTCCCTCACACTTCAACCAGAATCCAGTTCTAGCTCAAGCCTCTCCTTGCCTTGCTCTCTCCTCTTTTCATTCAAGAGAAGTTCTTAGCTATCAAGAGAAGTAGTGTTGCTCTCACTAGTCCACAAGAAGATCTCTTGTCTTCATAAAGCTTCTCTTAGCTCAAGCTTCTCCCCGCAAGGCAAACTAGGAAACTCTCTCCACATACAACCATGTTCTAGTCTTGCCTCTTCCTCTCTAAAGATGAAGAACCCGATAAGATCCATGATCAAGAAAGCAAAGAAAATCGTAAGTGGGAGCTCATCTCGAAGCTCCCACCAATCCGAGGACACTTCCCAAGGAATAAGAAGGGGAGGTTCTGCCCGATACACTTGGGAGAGCCTACAAATTGAAGAACACCCTCAGGAGGAAGAAGAAGTGCCGGAGGAGGTACCTCATATTGGGGCATTCATGGTGCCCCCACTGAGGACCTATGATCGACAAAGTGGACTCTGGTTCGACCAACTAGAGTACCAAAGATATCGCCTCTTCGGGATCGATCTTTCGAGCACACAAGGATATTGGATCCGAGTCTTCCCTCCAACGCAGGTATGGCCACCGAGTTCGACACTATCTTCTCTACTATTGGTTGGTCTAGCTTTTGGCAAATAGAAGAGCTTGTATTTGAGTTGCTCACCATAGAATTCTTATGCTCTCTCCAAGTCTCTAATGTTGGAGTTTCCTTTCACATGTTTAATCAAAGCCATAGTCTAACTTGGAGTCATCTAAGTACTGCTCTTGGCTTTGAAAACTCATGTTTGATAGATCTAGACCTTGCCATGCGTAGGTTTAACAAGAGGAAATTTTGGTTCTCTATCTCTGCTCTAAAAGATTGCTCAAATCCTAAACCTGAGGAAATTCATAATCCAACCCTTCGCTTCATGCATCTTTGGATGAATATGACTTTGTTTCCTGGAAGTAATGCTAGCTTGATAAGTGACATGGAATTAAAATTGCTTTATGCCATGGTAAACAAAATTCATATCTCTCCTGTAAAATGCTTAGTGGAATTTTGGCAAAGTTCAATTGAGAGTGATGGATCCATTCAATTCACATCTTTAATTACTCATCTTGCCGAATCCATGAATCTGCTAAATGGCACTCAACCCTTTGTTTACATCTCTGCTCCTATAGCTGTAATCTCAGAAGAATATCTTACAACTGCTCAAAGGTTAAAAAGAGATGCAAATGGTGAACTTAAAATGATTTACAATGGCCATACAATTGAGGTGCCTCCTCCAAATAGGCAACTTCAGTTGTATAGGACCCGTAAGCTGACCCTTGATTTAGATCAAGGAATTGGACAAAAAGGTTTTGGAGGTTCAGACAGGACAGCTCAGGAGGGGCTATACTTTGTTCATCTTGAGCAAGGTGGTCCTTCCCGAGGAACTATTGGCGAGGAGGAAGACAATGCATCTTCCAATCCCATACACACTTCTAGTGGCATGCCTCCTCGACCAGCACGTCCGCAAAGAGCACGAGCATCATTCTCGTCCACACGAGAAAGGGAGTATCGTGAACAGCAGCAACAATTTGATCATCTCACCAATACCTTTGGTGAGCTGCGTGTTGAGCACGGTGAGACGGCACACATCGTCCAGCAAACTGCCGAAGACATCCAAGCAATGCAAGAAGAAAAATACCGGCGGTGGGACTTATGGTGGCAACTACATCCACATCCGTCGCATTATTGAGCAAAGGACAAGCTTGGGGGAGGTTCCCTCCCCCACTAAGGTAAGTATTCAATTTTAGCATTTATATTCATGCACTTCCTTGTTTATCTTTGCTTTGCATTTAAAAAAAATTTCATATAAAAAAAGAATAAAAAGACTTTCTCTATTCCACTCTCACATGTTCCATGAAAATTAATATCTCCTATGGAAATGATGAATAGTTGCTCTGCTAAATGTTTCTCTAGTGCTTAGTTTACAACTTGGTATTTCTCTAAGTATGGATTACTTGGTTTAAAAGAACCCATCATGAACCTGAAACTTTTGTGGGTTGCAAATGCTGTAACTAAGTCTAAGTTATTGTGAGACATGCTATGACAAGATAAGAGCTGCTATAATATTGTTCTAAGCAAGAATGACTATCAGAGTTTTATTTATTAAAATGATAAAAACACTTCTTGTTCCTCAATGGTGAAAATTTCTACCAAAGCCACACATGCTCTTTCATGATATAAGCTTTCTACATAAGCTGTTTGCTTTGTGTTGAGTTTGGTCAAGTTTTGTGACCCTTGTTGAGAGATTTATCATGCTGCCAAGATCAAGATCACATGCACGCCACATATACATGCTGCTTCTACACTGGAAGTACGCAGAAACATGCCTTACATTTCCACATAGTTCATACTCCATGCTCTAAGTAGAAAAACTCTCTCTAGTTTGTTGCTAGTAAATGAGACATAGACTATGCAAAATTATGAAAAAATTCAGGGGCATTCCAAAGTCCCAAATTTATGAGCATTCCAAAGCTCTTCAAAAAAATGATGAGCATCTTCAAAGCTCATAGAAAAAAAATTAAAAAAATAGTTGTCTCAATTTCATAAGTTAGGAAAGAGAGATCATATATAGGAGTATTGATCATTTAACATGTTTCCACACACTTGCACATCTTGATCTAAGAGTATGACACTTCTCTCCTTGGATCCGGAATTTGACTTTACAATATATGCAAGGTAAGTTTGCTATATCTTTGATCCCTACCTATAGCTCCACATAAGCTTTAGAGATAGGATGAAAGAAAGCAAAACTTTGATATATGCCTTGGTGAGGAATCATACACTTTATGAGCGACTTGAGAGTACCATTTGAGGAACACTAAGTTTTCTTTTACATAATCTTGCAAAACCTCCGATATGAAACTTGTAAAATAATGAGGAAACTAGTGCTCAAGTCAAGTTGTTCTATCTCTCAACCACTCAAGACAAAGGATAAAGCTATAAGCCCCATGAAGGACTAAGGTAATATGGGTGAGTCTTTATTGCTAATTTCTCCATTCAAAAGAGAAGTATGATTGTTGTAGATTTAGTACTCTTGAAATATGAAGCATAGTAGCAACTCCTAATCCATTGAGCTAAGTTTGATTGTTTGCTCGGGACGAGCAAAGGTTAAGCTTGGGGGATCTTGTTGGCACAAAATATGATGCACTTTTATATAACTAAAATGATGCCACCAACCTCAGGATCAAGGATAAACAAACACATCATGAGCATAATTTATCAAATAACTAGTTCCACATGTCCATGAGTGTTTAAATGCAGGAATGAGTAAATGGAGCAAAGGAGAGCCCGTGGGGTCCACATAGGGGGTCGGCTGACCACCCTATGGGTCCACCAGCTCTCCCCTCTCAGCCATGATCCAAGAGAGGCACTCTAGAGTGATTTCCAACCCTTGGATCACTATGTGCTTTCTCTCAACGGCTCACATGCATAGCACATGGATCCATGGGCCCATACCAAGGAGATAAACGTAACAACCACCTCAGAACCAACAACCAACCTCAATGACAAGTGAGACCAACACCAGGGAGGAAGAGGTGGGCCAGTGACCCCCAGGGGGGGTCGGTCGACCGCCCATTGGGCCCACCTAGCCCCCACTCAGTCCCTGACCAGTGGGGCCACACCCAGAAGGCCAAGGGGTGGCCCACTGGCCATAGGGGGGGGGTCGGCCGACCACCCCCTTGGTCGGTTTGGCCCCTGCCAACCGCCTTACCTATTCCACATGTGGAAGATCACCTCCATCCATCCAATGACAGTTCAAGTGTCAGTTGGATCCAAGGGTGGAGGATTGAAGCCCCTTGGATCGCTGACGTGACGATGGAGTAGCCCCTACTCCACCATCCACTATAAATAGAGGGTCACACCCCCGTCTCTACACATGGTGAAGAAGCCTACAAGCTTTATTCCTTAGATTGTTCTAGTAGTTTAGTCTAGAGTGGGAGTTACAGTTGAGTCGAGCTGCGCTCGGGATTTCTAAAGTTGTCTTCTGGAAAGTCTGGTATAGCTCTTGTATCTTTCCTTCTTTGTAAGACTTTATCTTATTCAATATATTATCTTTTCTCTCTACTTTACTTAGTATTTACTTTGAGCATTACTATACTAGATATAGTATTGTTATATGCTTTTGCTCTTTAATAGCCTTTACATCCATAGTCTGTGATCCTTGTGGCCTTTCCCGTATGCGATCATTGCCTGTCATAGGGTGCTAGTAGAAGGTGACAGCCTTGTCTAGTCTTTGTATTCCACCACGTGTTTTTAGGCAAATTCTTAAAAGGTAAAGCCCCCGTAAGAAGAGAGCGCGGTCCGGTAGGAGTTTTATCCTCCTACTGATCTATCCCCTCGCCTAGCATACTTGTATTGAGGAGGAAAACTATAGTGTTTAGACTAGTTAATTGTCTAAGTATATTGAAGTAGAGTGAATTGCATAGGAGTCCCTTGTACTCTCTCGTTGTCCTCCCACCTAGCTATTCTATCTAGTCCGTTCTAAGTATCATTTACCTTGGCTTATTCATTCATCAACCCCTTCCTTTCACATATATCGTTTACCCTTCTATACTAGTTGGTACTAAGTTGAGGTGCTCTCTGGGATCTCTATCCAATTATTATTTCTAGGCCAGCTTTCCCTTAGGAAAATATAAATTACGGTACCTTGGAATACTCCTATGTGAAGTGCTACAACGGTATAATCTGTGCGCTTGCGGATTTATCCAATAGTCATAAGAAATACCAACAACTCCCGAGTGGCCAATGCCTCCATAATCTTCACAGGTCATGCGAGAATCGTGGATGTGTATGACTTGCTTCTTCTCATTATCTCGTTCATCAAGCTTATTTATGAGTAGGTCCATCTTAGCAGACAACATGTCTACTTCCTTGAGTTGATGCATTCCCCCTCCTCTCTTGCATGGTTGAGAGTGTTCTTTGTTTCATCTTTGAATGGAAGTCATCTTCCCCACAATAGCGGTTGCATTATGAATAGTGAGTGATAAGAACGATCCTCCAGCAGCTACATCCATGTTCTCAAGGGTACTAGTAGTGAGCCCATGATAAAATATCTGCATGAGTAGCCAATTCTCCATTCCATGGTGAGGGCATTCTAATATGTAATCTTGAAAGCGTTTCCATGCCTCTGGGATAGATTCATCATGCTGCAGCTGAAAGCTTGAAATTTTTGCACGTACGACATTCGTCTTACCCACTGGAAAGAATTTTGCTAAGGAGGTTGTGGAGCATATTTCCCATGTAGTGTTTTTATCTTTGTTGGCATAGAACCATTACTTTGCCTTCCTGAGAGTGAGAATGGGAACAAACAGAGTAATGTGGCATCTCTAGAAACTCCCTTGATGGTGAAAGTACTACAAATCTTCAGAATGTGTTGGAGATGAGCACTTGCATCTTCATTCGTCTTTTTGGCAAAACTGACTGGCTTTCACCATATTGATCAAAGTTGGCTTGACCTCAAATCCATTATCTTCCACATTGACTATTGGAGCAGTCCTGATGTTGCTAGTGGTTGGAGAAGAGAATTCACGGAGAGTCTTGTCAGCCATGATTTCAAAATCTAGTGTTAAGCTCCTTCTTAATTGGTTGACTTCTAATAAAGTGTCTGGAATCCTATTGAGCTTGGCTCTAGTCTTTCTGAATAAAGCTCTAGGATTTTCAACATTGTTTTTCAGAAGTTCAAAACCGGTCATACAAAGCTAGGGTGAGCCTATTTGAGAAAAGATCAATAGTGTATCTCTAATACCATGGTGTAAAATTTATTCCTAAATATTCAATTTTCCTATCCTAGCTACCTCCTTGCCTTCCCTAACAACGACACTAGAAATGCTTGTTGACATTTCTAATGTCATTACTAAGAATAGAAGTTCCCGACAATGGCGCTAGAAATGTAGGGTCACATCTACTAGCATCACTTAAGTTAAGTTCTCATCCCTAACATGACACTACAGACATGGAAGTATTTATAATCATGACACTTACTCATAAGATATAGAATAAAGGTTATCTGCAAGCGCATAGATAAAATACACCCATTGTAGCATTTCACCAAGGAAAGTTCTAGG
The DNA here is from genome assembly GCA_022036555.1 of Microstegium vimineum. Taxonomy (NCBI): domain Eukaryota; kingdom Viridiplantae; phylum Streptophyta; class Magnoliopsida; order Poales; family Poaceae; genus Microstegium; species Microstegium vimineum. The sequence continues at coordinate 40,768,712 of CM039134.1, read as the reverse complement.
GATTATTATTTATACTTTACCACTGGGAATGATCTAGGAGGTATAAAGATAACAATAGCTATAACTTTTACACATCACATGTGATAAGAGTTCCACTAGATCATTTCTCAACATAGAATCAATCTAATAATAAAGATAATAAAGGTATATGATAAGGATATGTCTAGGATTATCTCAGAGCACTCCCACCTATAGCACTAGCATTGATAAGAATAGAAGATAAAGACTAACTCCTATGTCATTATAATTATAAGTCATAACTGTTGACGGTAATTAACTACTATATTATATATGTCAATTAAAATATAAAAAGGGTATAAAAGCAATTACCAACATAGAATAGGGTTTAAACTCACAATATTCCATAGTTTTTGTGAATTGTGACTTTACAATGATTAAAACAGGAAAACAACAGTTGCAATCAAGATACAACTACAACCGATCGGGATCTAATGTAACTGACAAGGACACCTACGTGGGAAGACTCCAGAAGGCGTAAGAAGACTCCACGAGGCGGCGGAGGCAGAGAGCCCGCCAGGTGGGGGTCAGTTGGCCTGGCCCTGGGCCCGTTGAGTCCCGGCTCATCACGACTGCCCCCAACCGACATTTAGATGCAATCTTGGCCGCTTGTAAAGGTTGGTTTGATCCTAAGGCCACGGTTCATTCCACTGGAAGATATTAGGTGCAACGCATTAGTACCACATCGACTATTCAGGAGGCTCTGCACCTTTCTTGGGCTATAAATAAATGGTTAGACCCCCTTGAGGCATCTCAGATATCCCAATATCTCATATATAATCAATCAGTTCCAGTTAGTTCAAGAGGTGTCTCTTGAAAGGAAAACCTCATAGCTCCACCACCTTAACCATAGCTAGATTAGAATAGAAATAGAGGCGGCAAGCATAGCTTGGATTCCAGATCAGTCACGAGGAGACTCGGTAAATCTTTGTAATCCTCTATTGTGCATTGTTCTTCATTGTTCATCTCTGTTATTCTAGTTTTTATTCTAATTCTTATTCTGTGCATGACTTCTAAAGTCTCGGGTCACGGTTGTGCTCTGTTCTCAGTCGGGCTTAGGGATGGTCGCCAGGGTATACACATGAATATACTTTATCTATGATTGCTAGATATAATTGCACTAATTAGAGTAGGTTGTAACTTATAATTAGAATAACATAGGGATAGTCTTTAATATTCTATTGTTGTCAATGCTAGTGCTATGTGAGGAAAGGCTACTGAGATAATCCTAGACATATCTTTATCTATCTTGATCAATTATCATTTATCTATTACTTATCACATATATATATATATATTATTGGATTGATTCCCTTCTTGAGTAATAATCTAGTGGAACTCATATCATATGTGTGTGCATATACATTGCTTATCATTATCCTACCTCCTAGATCCTTCCTAAAGGTAAAATATAAATAACGATACCTGAAACTTTCCTAGGTGAAATGCTACAATTGGTGTTTTTATCTGTGCGCTTGCGGATGACCTTTACCTATATATATATTTATATCTTTGGAGTAAGTGTCATGAGTATAATACTGTCATGTCTCTAGTGTCATGTTAGGGATGACAACCTACCTTATGTGATGCTGGTAGATGTGACCCTACATTTTCTAGTTTTTGCTAAGGTTCTCTCAGTCTAGTGATGACGTTAAGAAATGTCAACAATAACCTACCCTAATTAGTGCAATACATCTTGCAATCATAGTTAAATTATATTTATGTATATATTCAAGCAACAATCACTAAGCCCGGCTAAGAACATAACTCAATCATGACTCATGAATATGCATCATGCATAGTCTTATATTAGGGGAGTGGACTACAGAGGACTCAACGGGAATGTCACACCCGCGATCTACCACATGACCCAGGACATAGGGGACATTCACAAATAAACAATGTCTAAGCACCACATCTACACAATATTTATCACCTACACATTGATTTAATGAATGAGCGTTATATGAATATGAATAATAACATGAAAATAATCTATCTTTTCGAGATATATATTATCAAAGTAGATGATGAACATTATAATTAAGAATGAATAAATGACTAAGCATGTAGTGATATCTAGAACAATAAGATTTGACTAGAACAAGAAATAAGAACTAGAAAAACAAAGATAAAGTAGAAGATGAATTAGAAGAACAATGATGAAATAGATGAATAATATTGTGTTACAAGAGAGGATTATAAGGGTTTGAGTCTCCTCGTGACTAATCCAGAATCCAAGCTATGCTTGCCGCATCTAATTCTATTCTAATTATCTATGCCCTAGATATGGTGGAGCTCTAAGGTTATCTTTTCAAAGGAGACCTCTTGACTGATGTGAGATTGAATTGATTCTATAATGCCTTCAGGGAGGGGGGTTTGCGGCTCCTTATATAGCCCGGTGGAATGAACCGCAACCCTTGGATCAAACCGACCTTGACAAACGACTTAGATTGGATCTTAATGCTAGTTAGGGGAGGTCGTAACCGAACAGAACTCGAATACCCCTGGGGGAGGCCGACCGGCCTTGGGGTGGGGTTGGCCGGCCCCACCTAGTGGCCTCTCGGCTCCCACCGCCTTCTGGTATCCTCTTGCGTAAGGATGGACGAAAAGCTCGTAGCTCGGTAGCTCGCTCGACTCGGCTCGTTTATAATTTTCAACGAGCTAAGCCAACACTTTTGCTCGTGTAGTTAATGAGCCAAAGTTATTGACCCTAAACTTTATTAGTTTTATAAGACTTCATTTTTTACACTTTACAATTAGTTAATGATTGGACTTTTACTTTATAAATTTGAGATTATATGAATTTATTTTATTTTAAATAGATTATAAATAATTAATAACAGACTATAGATACATTATGTATAATATATATATATAGTGTAGTACTATAATATATTAATATATATGATTTTTTCTTTGATTTAAGACTAATAAATAAGCAACTTTTATATTATTATTATTTTCAAAAATTAATTAAATACAAATATTATATGTTTTTTCTGGCTCGCGAGCCTAACGAGCCAGCTCGAGCTTGTAAACGAGCCGAGCCGAGCTAGCTTTCTGGCTCATTACGATAGCGAGAGCCGAACTGGCTCGTTATCTTAACGAGCCAAATGAGCCGAGCCCTAACGAGTCTTCCCACGTCGGTTTCCATCCCGATTACGCGTTATCTCGATATGTGGTAGTTGTTAAGGATGAAAACAAAACGGAAATATCCTGAACCAAACCGCATCGTTTTCTATATTTAATCTGATTGAATTTGTATTTTCTTGTTCGCCTTTACCATGCTCGCTTTTATTTTCGTATTTGAAATGTCCTGAATCTCGAAAAGAAAGGAGTTTTTTGACCGAGTTCTAACGTTTTCTACTTTTAATATGGAATATTCCAAATTCAAAATTTCATTTAAACCTTATTTGATTGCCAATCATTACTGTCTAGGTAACTAAGCAAAAGTAAATGTGAAGCACTGATATCCATGAGCCATATTATATAAACAACTCACCGCCTTTCCGAGTCACTGAGGTGTAACTAATCACCTCGCACGGCGCTGCATGGCTGCATTTGGCTTCACGCGGTGTTGTTGTTGTGTTTCATGTGACTAAGCCAACCAAAAGAGAGAGAACTAGATGGGTTGTGTCTGGTTGCTATCCTTTCTAGTCTAGTACTGATGGCATCTCAAATTTTCCTCTTCTTTCTTTTTCTTTTTTCTCTTGCGAAAGAAACCAAATTGATAAATCTGCTCTCTTACACTCAAAATTTGCCACAATGACACTTATTAATTGTTATGTATTGTAGGTCGGTAATTCGAATTGAATTTCCGTATACCGACCGTGTTCGATAGAATTTTGCTTGAATTGGTTCGTTTTCGAAATTCTCAATATTTCGTAAGTCCGCGTTGGTTTTTGTGTTCGACTTTACTGTTTTCGTTTTCGTTTTCATATTCAAAATGTAAAAATAGAAAATGGTTGATGAGTTTTTCGACCGAGTTTGACCGTTTTCATCCCTTGTAGTTGTTTCTTGATTCCAACTGCTGTTTTGACTGTTTAATCCTTGAAAAATCACAATTCACCAAAACTATTAAATACTATGAGTTTAAACCCTATTCTATATTGATGATTGCTTTTATACGCTTTTCTATTGTTTAATTGATCTTTAAATATAGTAGTTAATTACCATCAACAGCAAGATGCTGAAAAGCTAAATATTTTCTTCACAACAATATCATTGAGTGTCAAGTTAAATGGTACCATGTTCATGGAGAAGCATTTTACAGAGGGTAGATCTTTAGAAAAAGGGTCTGATTTCGTGAGTGAGAGATATGAGACAAATAAACATTTGGTTAGATCCTTCGATTCCCTGCAGAGTGACTCAACGGCTAGCCACCTCGAGCGGGGCTTTCTTGCTAACAAAAGTGGATGAACTCATTGATCTGAACATCTATGGGTGGGACCAACAGTTGGTAAGTGATACTTTCTAGGAAGAGGAAGTCAGAGGCTATTTTAATAATCCCAAATCTGAGAAGGCATGCTAGATTGGCCAGCTTGGCACTTTGATTCAAAGGTTATTTTCTCTGTAAATCGGTATACAAGCTTGTTATGCAGATTCATGACAACGTTGGGCAGACTGCTAGGACGTTTGTTGAGGGTAGCTTAGCGGATTTTTAATTCCTTGGAACAAATTATGAAAGCTAAAAGTGTCAAACAAGGTCCAAATATTCTTCTAACATTTTGTCCACAACAACTTGCTTTCAGAATAATAATAAAAAAAAGAAGGAACAAAACCGAAACAATCTGTCCAACGTGCAATATATTTTTTTGGATGTACAACAGCCATACCATAATTTTTTATTCCAAAAAGACTCGGAAATGTTGGTTATCCATGCATTTGGAGGTGGTGCGTCTAAAATTTAGTGCAGTGCAGTTTGAGGGAGGAAGTAGCTCTAAAGATATGGGCAATGCAACCGCATCTTTAACTAAAAATTATGGTATGACTTTGGAGGTGGGGAATGACAAGAAATAAGAGACATCCAAGAGAAAGGGTGCAAGCTACTGGGAGGTGTGTAACACAGTGCAATATCATTTGAATAAGTTTGCAAAACTAAAAGGCTTAATCAAGTCCTGGTTTCGCAACCAAAGTGGAAGCCACCATATGAAGAGCACTGGAAGATAAATGTTAGCGCTGCGGCAAGGGACATCACAAGCTTCGTGCTAGACATTGGGGCGGGCTTGATCCAAAGAGCAACAAATGTTCTCAATGCTAAAGCTATGACATGTTGATATAGTTTAGTTTAGATAGAGCAGCACAATTGTGAATGACAAGGATTATTCTAGAGTGATGCTTTAAACTGGGCAAGACGTTACCAAATCCGTTGGATTGATGTCTAGAAGATGTTTCTTAGACAAATTCGTAAAATGATGGCTAACAAGTTATATCATGTTCCATTTTAATTTGTCCTCAAATCTATAATAGAGTTGCTGATTGTATGGCCAGCCATGGTAATGATGGACATGTCATCTGTAACCAAATTCATTTCGGTCAATATGTCGCTGGATCTTCTGGGTCTATAAGGGCTTCCCCAACGCCAGCATATAAGAGCAGTGGCCTAAAAAAAAGTGTCACACCACCACGTATGTACATGGACGTTGAAGCTGTTAATCTCACACCGCAGGTAGTAGTTCTCATTTTTTTTGCGGCCATACTAATATATCAGCTTTTTACTATAGCTTTTTGTTGGTATAGCTACAAGTGTACAACGTGTTTTGAATGGGAGCCCAAGACTTTGTGTCAGATGAAGCGCTAGGATAACATGTACCTCTGCGAAACCACTACTGATGTTGATGTGGACACTTGACAACCATGTGACAATGAGTCTACTAGCCATAGTGTAACGTTTAGAAGGTCTAAAGGTCTTTTAGCTAAAAAAATCTTTTCTACGGCAGAGAGACTTAGGGTCTGTTTAATACAGCTCAGCTTCACTAGTGAAACTGTTTTTTTAGAAAATAACTTTATAAGCAACCCTCTGAGTGAAGCTGAACTATTTTGAAAAATGTGTTTGACAAAATAGCTTCACCAATAATTTTATGCATGGATTTGAGAGAGAGAGGGAGAGAGAGCTAGAATAAGTTACTTTTTTTCAGTTCATATCTTTATGAGAGGGGAAGAAAAAGAACTTCACCCTGAAGCTGTTTTGAAAAGAGGTGTTTGAAAAAAAACAATCAAACAGGCCGAGCAACTTTTCGAACGGCAGACAAGGAATTTATCAAAAAAAAAAAAAAGCAAACCAAGCCCATCAGCGGCCCGAATCGTGCGCCGCCGGCTCCACCACCGTTCACCGCTGCCCTCCGTCTCTGTCCCCGCTTCGCCGCCGGAGAAGCGCAAGTTTAGGGCTAGCAACAGTTTGCGCTGACAGAGTACCCGCAGGCCCGGCATGGGAAAGAAGATTCGCAGCGCCGATGGCACCTCGACGCCGGCCAGGTCCATGAACCAGGTTGTGTCACTCCGCGAGGAGACCTCCGGGAGGGCGCCGGTAGACGATACCTCCCTATTGAGGGTCAAGCACTTGCAGAGGTTAGCGGCGTGGGCGGGCGCGGAGGCCGGGGTGGGCCCGATCGGCGCGCTGCTGGGGCGCAGCCTCGCCGCGAGCGCCGAGGCCGCCGGATTACCCCTCGACGCCGCCACTTTCCTCTGCCAGAGGTGACATGAGAGTTGCTGCTTACTTTATTACTGCTCCTTATTCATCCTCTTTGCATGTGGTCTAGCCGCCAGGGCACACCTTGTCTTGTAATGGCTGTTATACACTGGGGAATGTATTGTTGTCAATCGTAAGACAGATTGGTCTTCTGCTAGTTACTCTGTCTATGAATATGTTCAACAATTTAGCTTTAGAACAACTGCAATTCTTTCCTATCAAGCTGAAAACGTAGTGGTGTAGTGGCGCCGACAACAATATTCGATGACAGTTAACAAGCAGTTCTATTGCTTTGTGAGGATAAAGCTATTATTTCTGATATCCATACTTCGTTAATGCCATTTTCTATGTTTTGATTAGCACTGTATTATCTTCTAGTGGAGGAGTTGTATGTAATTGTTAAACTGTAAGCAGCCATACCATTATGTATAGTTCTATGTGAGAATTATCAAAGATTTTAAGGTCTATTGGAAATGTTTTAAAAAATGGCCGTAACCAATATGTCAGCTTGTCTGGGGTGGTAAAGGATTTTGGTAACTGTTAAAAGGCCTGGAGCATAAACATTTCTCAGCCTTTTTCTTTGCAAATGGATATTTTTCGACTCTCATGTTTAATAGATTTTGTGCTAATCTCCACTCAATCAATGATAACAATATCTGTCAAGATACTTGGATGAACAATTAATTAATATATTTCAGTGGTTTATGTGATGTGATAAAGAAAATCCATTTCATCAATAAAGTTTCATGATAGCCATTTGACATGTCCTGATAAACATTGGTTGGGTGGTCCAAATATATGATCGATCGTGATAGTTATAATCCTGCTGCTTGCTAACACACACTGCATGCCAGGATGTTTCTTGGTCAATATTCATAATACCATAGAAGTAGGGATAAAATTGGGATTCAGAGTTGGATAGAGATAGTGTCATATGCATCAGATAGTGGTATCTATCCCATATACGTATCAGAAATCAGACTGAGTATTTGGATTCGGATACGGTACTGGATTCATATATAGATGATCCATTTAGTATTAAAACCCTTTTGGCACAGATGGATATTGGGAAATATCCATCCCATTTACATCCCTACATAGAGCCAAAAGGTTTCATTGCACCCTGATTGGTTGTTCTTCCTTGAGTTCTGTAACTAGTCAGCTGTGAGACAAACATGTGTCTGCATGCACCTCATTTGTTTATGATAAGTGAATTAAAATGAATATGATGTTTGGCAATGGTCATGTGCCTGTCTGCGAATACTCATTAGTTTACTATCAGCAAAGTAAAATTAAAATGTTGTGATGACAATAAGGGTGTGCCTTTTCCATTTAGCATGGTCTGCTGAAAAAAAATCGATCTTATTCAACCATTATTCTTGGAATTCAGATATATCACGTGAAATTTAGTTGTATCAAATAACTAAGAATCCTTTCATGAGCTAGAAGGAAGCTTGAAAATCAAATGATAAAGTATCCCAGACGGGATGCAATACAATATTAGTGTCTAGGCCAAAGAGATTCTGGAATTCCAAAAATTATTGAAAATCATCTGTACATTCTGGTAGAATATGTTGTGTTTGTTTCAGATCGTAGCCATGCTATTCTGTCTGTTTTCTACTAGTATTTGGTAACTTCTGTCTATTTACAGCCCTTATTTGAGCCTACAGAAATATCTCAGTACACAGATCTGACAAGATGTTTCCAAAATCGCAGGTGTGAGACAATCTTAAAGCCAGGCTTCAACTGCACTGTCCGCATAAGGAACAAGGGAAAGAAAGCAAAACGTGGGAAGAAATCAAACTGTTGTCAGAACAGTGTTTCCTATGCATGTCATTTTTGTGGAGATCAGAACCTAATTTTGGGTAGTGCGAAGGGTGTTGTTAAGAGCCTGCTAGCATCAAGAGAGCATGCTACTATGAACTCATCCCATAGAATTATGAGAGGAAACAATAGCAACACAAAAACACATGACAAGAAAGAAATGCTTGAGCTTTCACAAGCAGCAATTCTACAAGTGGAATTTTCATCTCTGTTGAGACAGTCAACATCTGAAAGTGATGAGCATGGCGAAAGGTTAAAATGTAATCTTGATGAACATCTGCATAAAACTGTCCCTTCTTCTGAGAAGGTTAAAATATGTGAAGCTACTTCGCAATCAGAACTTCCAGTTGGTTCATCATTTGTCACGCCTCAGAAAAAGAAACCTCTGGTGGTGACTGTCCCTAAAGATTCAGCAGGTCTACTCAAGACAGGAAGTAGTGTGATATCTTGCTCAGTCACTGAAATCCTTTCAGGCTCCAGCAAGTCTGCTTCAAATGACTCCAGAAATAATGTGAAATGTGCAGTAAGAGATTCTTCTCAGGTTTCCGGCAGCTCGAGGAAGCGGGCAAGAAAGGGGTGGACGACACTGAAACAGATAGCTGAGAAGGATGAGCTCGAAAGGAAGGAGAAGATGGGTAATTTTGTTAACCCGTTCTTCATGCACTAAGTGGGATGTTAAAATACTTACCCCACATTGTAATCGTCTGGTCATTAGTTTATCTGTTGAGAAGGACAATGTAATTTTGCAGTTGGATAGAAGATATGAGGTTACCAAATTCTGGTTGAATGTGAGAAGTCCCACCGCAACAAGTTCTAATGTTGCATGCAACAGATTATTCTATCACGACAGCTCAGGTATAATGGAAAAATCCCATTCTGAATTAGCAATATGTGATTAAAGGGGAGCACATTGAAGACGAACCATCAGCTATAGCAACATTAGATTTTGTTAGTGGAATTGTGTTGACGCCGATAGGATTTTGATCACACACTAGTAAGCGTTCTATCGTCCAGGCCACCACGGATTGAAGAGCGTAGCGTAGCAATGATATCACACTTCAGTGGTGAAGCACACTTACGTGACAAAGAACAGTTAGTTTTCAAGCAATGATATCACACTTCAGTGGTGAAGGGTAACCAATCACACTTACGTGATAAAGAACAGTTAGTTTTCAGGCAAACTAGCAAAGGAACTCATGAAGCTCACACCTAGGTGGGACTCCGTCGGGGCAACATGTAACCTAGGCGCCATCCTAGATCAAGAGATGAACAACATGTGATTGGAAAAGAGAGTAAAAGAATGTTTGTAGATTGATTTTGATAATTGGATAGTTGGGAACTCAAACGATCGTGATTCTCTCGTATATACACAGGGGTGGTATTATCCAAGTAGGAAACTGTCCCAAGATGCAATCTTCAAGTGTCCCATAAGTTTAGAAGAGTTGCGATCGAGTTTGGATATTCCCAAATTTGGACTTGCGAAAGTCAAAACTTTTAACAAGGGTTCAAAAATTCTGACCTTGCGAAGATAGGGGCCAGAAGTTTCACCTTCACCCAAAGTCAGAACTTCCAATGTGGGATCAGTCTATCATGGTGAGATTTTCCAAATGACATAACTTCTTCATTCGAACTCCAAATCGGACATTCCATATATATATATATATTTTTTTACTATCTCAGCGATTACAACATGATGCCAAAGTCTATTCTACAATTAGACAACTTCATAAAATAGACAATTTTAGTTGTCAATAAGTTGTGTACATGAAATGAGAACTTGGGTAACCCAATTGCAAAATCTAATAGCTCTCCATAGAGCAACTCCGACAGGAGCACCCAAACTAGGACCGTCATCTATTTTGCATTTGCTTCAGCAGGACCCGAAAAACAAAGCCCAAATCCTTTTAATGGACCATGGCAACTAGGACCCATTTGTCATGTTAAATGCATTAAGGGAGGACATAGCCGTGCTTCCATGTGCGCGAGGAGGAAAATGCCGCACCGGTGGGCGGGGGGCTAGAAGCTAAGTCTACAAGAATGGTGTTTGGGGGAGGATTTGGTTGCCCACTGTTGACGGTAGATATGACATACTTTTACATGCTCAAAACACCATCAACAGGCTCCATCTCAAAGGAATAGTAACAAACCATGAACATATTTTATCAAATAATGAGTTCCACATGTCCCTTGAGTTTTTCTATGCAGATAATGACAAAAGGGGGACATGAGAGCCTATGGGACCCACTTAGGAGGTTGGTCGACCCCTGTAAGGGCCCACTAGGGGCTCCCATGCACCCAGGATCCATGTGACAACCTCTATAGTGAAGATCCACCCTTGGATCCACTCTTTGCTTTCTCTCAACGGTTCAAGATCAAAGCACATGGATTCATGGGCCCACAAGACACCCATTTACTGTGACACTTCCAGGATATGTCACTGACATGTGGGCCAGACTCCACGAGAAAGAAGGAGCTTGGAGGGGCTAAGACCATGTCAGTCGACCTGGCCATTGTGCCCAGCCTCCACTGCTACCCTCCATGACATGTGGGGACAACTTCTAGAAGGTTTGGGACGCCCCACATGTCAAGGGGAAGTCGACCGACTTACCATAGGTGCCCCCAGACTTCCCTGAAGCTCCCACCACCTCTCTACATGCCTCCATGCATTAACTTCATCCAGAACGTTGATCTAAGGCGGTGGCAAGGTCGGTTTGATCCTACGGAGCACGATGGAGATGACGCAGATTGCTGACGTGACACTGGAGTAGCCCCTACTCCACCTTGGGCTATAAATACCCCCTAGGCCTTCACTCTTAACTCATGACACATTAGAGTAGTCCACTCTCCAGTAGCTTAGCGAAACTCTGCCGATGTGCTATGCTTGTAGGGCGAGGGTGAGGAAAGTCTGAAGGAGAAAGCCCCAGGTCTGTCGGGAGTCTTCTCCGAGGAGTTCCTCAGCTGATGTAAGTTCTTCTCTGTAATTACTTCACCCGAGTTATCTATAGTATTTGATATTCTGGCATTGGTTTAGTAGTTATATAACCCGTCTTATTCGTGCACCGCTTTGCTTTATTAATAGAGTGCTCTGGTTCTGTAAGAGTGCTAGAGTAGTAAGTATAGTGTAGACGTGGTGTCTAGACTATCTCTTACCTTTGTAGGCCGCTTGCTACACGGTTCGAGCAGATGTCAGCAGGAAGTGACAGCCCTGTCTAGCCTTTGATCACTGCCACGTGGTTATAGGCAAGTTCTTAAAAGGTTAGGCTCCAGTAAAAGGATAGTGGCTTCGGGCTGGGTTTTTGTCTCTTGTTTTTTCCTCTATCGCCTCGGTTTGCGGGGGACTGAATTAGTCCTTATATCTACCATACCAGCCAGATATCCTTGCTATACACATGACCTCTCTACCCAACTAGCATAGGATCTTTTGTTCATCATAGGACGTTCTTGAATCTAGTTAATTAGTACACTTCACGTTCCTTGTGGAAAATACGATACCTGGAATACTCCCAGTGAAGAGCTACAATTGACTATTGTACGCTTGCGGTATTTCCGTTAGCCACTTGTGGTGTCAACACCCACCCAAATTTTCAGCCTAACTACGACCCTACCGGAGTTTCATTTTTTTCTAGACACCCATATTTAGCTATGGGGCTTAAATAAGGGCCCGACATGCTAGAGTTGGACTTATGCCTAAATTGACATTGTTAGCAACAGATTCTAGACGAACCGTGTCAACCTAAGAACACAAACATTTTAAGTCTTCCTTATCATGGAGTGGTAAAACTAAGTTTCGACGCAAAAATATCGCACCAACACGCTTGCAAGCATGAGGAACCGAATCGGGATACTCGATGGTCCGTGAGGCTTCTCGGCAGGCCGGTTCTTTGTTTCGACCTAGGCTTGCGAGTCAATTTGACCCTGCAATTGACAAGGAGGAAAATGATTAGTAACACAAGAAGGAACATGTCGGTATTGCTCTAAACAATTCCAAATATATGGTTCAGATAACCAAGTTTAGAATGCTACTGACTAGATAGTCGACATCCGAGATTTAAGCTATAAAATCAGCTATTTTGATCTAATGTTGACTGCCGATTACATGAGATAAACATAAATTCAAGGTAAAAGGGTTAAAACATGTAGGAAAAAATTGATTATTCAATTCATGTATGCATATCAACAAGCAACTATCATATCCATAACAAATAAGATCTATTAACCGACATCGTCTAAATCCAAGTAACCTTAACAGAGGGGATTGATCTAGGTCGTTACAGCTATGATAGAGCTCTTAGAAGAGATTAACAGGTCTAATTGTATTTCAAATCAAGAATTAAGACAACATGCATAAGTGAATCGGGAAGAACACATGTTGTACTTGTTAAGCCTAGTTAATCGCCTAAAATAACCGACATCAACATAGTAAACGAACAAGGTGTGGTTTCAAAATTATAGATAAAGTTTATTAACCGACGTCATCTAAATCCAGATAATTCTAACAATGAGGATCGGTCAAAGCCGTTACAGCCATAATAGAACATGCAGATTAGATTAATAAGACACATGAAGATGAACGGGTACCTATGGAACTATAAGATTGAGGTAAAATAGTCTATCTAACAGGTTTAAACATGGTGCAAGCAAATATTAAGGGTGAAAAAGAGAAATAGTAGATGATTAAACAAAAAATATTTAAGACCAATCCACCTAAATATTAGTCGTGGATTATTTTTATGATTAATGAAACATTAATCATAATAATAATGATAACTAAATCAATCTAAGAAAAGCCGACCAAGCTTAGTTTTATTTATATGGATTCGATAACTATTGATATTGCATCAGACAACAAATTTATTTGATACAAGATCAGAGATAACTAGCTTATATCACGTCAGTCGATGTTGTTACAGCCTTACAAAGCAATAACACAAGCCATGATGGTACTTACAACAAGCTAGAGATCAATCACAATCCTTACAACCTAACTTGGTGAAGAGACTCGCTGAGATCTACAATACTCCTACTCCTAAGTTTTTGGCGTGAAACCAGGTTGTATTGACCCCTACAATAGTCAGGGTTTATATTTATACATTGGGCTCACACTAAGTCCTAGTCGAATACGAAGGAAAATTACCAAATTCCGAAAAAGAAACCAAACTCTCTATACTTGTAGATAACTTAACTCTACTCTTTCTTTTCTTGTAGAGTTCAACATGTCTCATGTTATCTTTGACTGCAGATCCTTCAATACTGCAGTCCAAACGTATACCTGACCAAATTTCAAAAGATATCCGACCTGTGGCAAATAACCGTTTCCAAAGGAAATAGCCGATTCACTGTAAACCAGCCGATACCAGCATTTAGCCAACTATGGAAAATAATATTGGCGGATAACTGAGAATAGGGTATCCTAAACACCGGACTTCGCAAAAACAAAATCACCCTCAGGGGTCCTCCGCCCCGTCCGAGCCAGGGTGACGTCACTACTCTCGGGGCTCCCCGCCTCCAACCAACCAAATCAACAGCGCTCCCTCGGAAGGACTTCCGCCTCGTCCGAGCTAGAGCGACGTCATCCGTGACGCCATCTACCCTCGGAGGCACTTCCGTCCCGTCCGAGTCGGGGTAATGTCATCCGCGACGCTCCCTTCCTCAGCGGATCTTCCGCCTCGTCCGAGCTAGGGTGACGTCATCCGCGATGCCATCTGCCCTCGGAGGCACCACCACCACGACCAGCCCATGGCGCCCTGGCCTATATAGTCAAAAGGTTCACAGTACCCCCTATCCTTAGGGATGGGGCTTCAAGGCATGAACCGCCATGTCTGTCCCTGTATCCTCCCTGCGGTACAAGGTCCTGTGCTGCCTAACCAATGACTGATGTCCGCTACAACCGCGCCATACCTCCGACGGACGCTTGAACAGGGATCAGGGCATCATCAATCCTGTACGACGGAACGCGGGGGTACTTGGCCCTGTGCTGCCAACCCCCGCCCATGCCCAAATCAGGAAGCAGCGGTGTTCCCGGTCACAAGGCGCATGGCTACAGCTCCATCAAGGACGAATAGGACCCGAATGGCGTGCCTACAGGCGCAGTCTTCCTCGGGAAGGCAGGCGAACAGAAGCACAAGGCGCTCCCAAGTCAATAGCCCATACCGGGCCCACGTTATATCTCTCTCTGTTGTATTCTGCCATCTCTCCCTACGTATAAAGAGGGAGAATGGACCCCCAATATCTCTCTCTGAACTCTCTCGACTCATTCCAACACATACGCGCTCGCATTCACGCGAGCTCTCACCAGAACCAAGAACCTCATACGCACGAGACCTGAGAACCGGCTTCCCTCTCTCACCATTGCTTGTAGCTCCCCTCTACGAGCTCTCCACGCTCGGTACCATGACTCCGCAGCAAACTGGACGTAGGACGTTCATGCCTGAACCAATATAAGCCCTGTGTCCTCCGAGCGTAACCATACGATCTCCGACACGCTTAGAAATTTACTCGTTGGCTGTCTAGACCCCGCCATTTTAGACACCGACAGTTGGTGCGCCAGGTAGGGGGACTTTGCGTGTCACCCATATTTTTGAGTATCGGATGGCATCTCGCCACATCGATTTTGCTCCAGGCTCCACCGTTCGTTTTGGCAGCCCAGACTTCCAGTGCCACGGGCAGGGGACCGACCTGGTCCTCCGTCGCCCCACGGCATCATCCGAGGTAGCCGTAGATGCCATCTCGGTGTCGATGACCCATCTTGGCCTGTCTCCCTCTGGGGAGCAGATCACTCATGGGACGGTCGTCCCATGAGCCGACGACCCCGAGCTCGAGCGCCAGCTCGACACCTCGACGGGTCCCCAGCCGACTCATTCGCCAACGTGACGGCGCAGCTCGCGGGAGGACCGCCGCTCTCTCTCGGGCTCATCAACGCGCCCGTCCCGAAGGTGCTACCGCACGGCATGCGGAATGCTGCCGCGTCTTATTCGGAGATGGTAGCCGCGGGTTTTCATGCTGACCCCGCGGAGGGGACATGCATTGGGCTCGCGTCCCACCACCTCTGGTCCATCTCCGACCTCCTCACGAGCTCGGAGGCCACCTCTTACGACAGCTCCAGCCATGGGAGCGTCGATCCTTGGGAGCCCCTGGACCTCGACGGTCTGGGGGACAAGGGAGCTGTCTACGGTTTCCTGCACGCCAGTGATTACCTACTCGGGTCTGGCTCGAGAGACCGCAGCGTCAGCCATGGCCGCAAGTGCTTCATGTGCGACACGCCACTACTCGAAGCGGCTATTGACACCACCCTCATCAAGGACGGGGACGAAGGCGGCGTCCACACACCCGTGCCACGGGACGATCTGCAACCTTCAGATCCCCGGCAGGGACAGCCGCACGATCTCCGCGACATGGAGCAACAGCTCACGAAGCATCAGCGAAGGGTAACGTTCGAGTGCGAAGCCGCTAGGGCCCCCGGAGAGCCCCGCGCTCGAAGGGAAGCCCGAGCGGTGTACCAATGCATAATCAATGACGAGCACAACTCGCCGCAGCTCGCGCGGGCCAGTCAAAACATCGCGACGGCAGCCGTGCTGCTCCGCAACCTCACGGTCCCAAACACCCCCGAAGGGAGGCTCGCACCCGATGAGCTCAATCCCCTTCTTGGGCGCGCCACGGTTCAACCGACCGAGAGCTCCGCATCACGGAGACGCGGGCCAAACACCAGTCAGCAGGCCGACTCGGCATCTAATGACCGCGAGGGGCCAGTTCACCGGGGTCCCGCGCAGGACGAACGGTGACGTCCGATGGTTAGCGCTCGCACGGGCGATAAGCGTGACGTGCACAACACGCTCGATGCACGCAAGCACGCCAAGCAAGGCGGTGTGAGCAGGGGTTACCACGTCCGCCGTGACGGTCATTACGGCAGCAAAGACTCCTACCCCCATATAACCGATTGCCTCATGATTTTTTGTAGCTCGAAGGCTAACAATTGCCAGCGTCGACAGGAGCAGGAGCAGCGCGAAGTTTTCACGACCGCCCCAGCAACCCCTACTTTCCTCGACTGGTCGAAGTCCGACATCACGTTCGGCCGAGATGACCACCCGAGCCACGTTCCTCAGCCGGGTCGCTACCCACTCGTCGTGGACCCCATCATGGAGAACATGCGCTTCACCAAGGTACTAATGCACGGGGCAGTAGCCTTAACATCATGTACTACAATGCCTTCGAAGCCCTGAAGATACGCAGAAAGAAGCTCCGGCCAGAGGGGGTTCCCTTCCTGGGAATCGTCTCCGGAAAGCCAGTCCTGCCCATGGGCCAGATCGACTTGCTCGTCATGTTCGGGGAGTCGAACAACTTCCAGAGCGAGCTCCTCACCTTCAAGGTTGTCTCTTATCACGGAGCATACCACACGCTGTTGGGAGGCCGTGTTACGTGAAGTTCATGGCCGTCCTCAACTATACCTACCTCAAGCTCAAGATGCCAGGGCCTTACGGCATCATCACGGTCACCTCCGAGATCGCGGAAGCATACCAATGTGACGTGGACAGCTGCGAAAGCGCCATGGCCGAGGTACGATGCTTTGAGCTGGCGGCGGCGGCCGAAGCCGCGAGCGACGAGAGGATTGACTCCAAGAGCGTGGGAAACTTTACCCCTCTGGAGGGGTAAAGGAAATCCCCCTGGACCCGTCTGCGGCAGACGGCCGAGCGCTGCGCATCAGTGCCTCCCTGGACCCAAAGCAGGAGTCGGCGCTCATCGATTTCCTCCGCGCAAACGGCGACATGTTTGTGTGGAACCCTGCGGACGTTCCAGGCATACCGAGGGATATAGCTTAGCATGCCCTGAGGATCCAGCCCGACGCCTGTCCGGTGAAGCAACGCCTACGCCGTTTCGACGAGGAGAAGCGGCGAGCCATCGGCGAGGAGCTCCATAAGCTTCTGGAGGCCGGATTCATCAAAGAGGTATTTCACCCCGAATGGTTGTCCAATCCAGTACTAGTTAAGAAGAAGAGCGGGAAGTGGAGAATGTGTGTAGATTACACCAGCCTGAACAAGGCGTGTGGTAAAGACCCATACCCCCTGCCCCGCATTGATCAAATCGTCGATTCCACCTCGAGGTGCGAAACGCTTTCTTTTCTTGATGCATATTCTGGTTACCATCAGATCCAGATGAAGGAGTCCGACCAGCTCGCGACATCCTTCATCACGCCGTTTGGCTCTTTTTGCTACGTCACTATGCCGTTCGGCCTCAGAAATGTGGAAGCCATGTACCAGCGGTGCATGCGCTCAGTTTTTGGGAACCTCATCGGGGGACCGTCCAGGCATATGTGGACGACATTGTGGTAAAATCCAAATGGGCGGAAACCATGATCACCGATCTCAAGACGACATTCGAAGCCCTGAAACTCAATCGCGTCAAACTCAATCCTGAGAAATGTGTGTTCAGGGTGCCGCGTGGCATGCTCCTCGGCTTCATTGTTTCCGAGCGTGGCATCGAGGTCAACCCCGATAAAATCTCTGCCATCGCTAATATGGGGCAATTCACAACGTAAAGGGGGTGCAACGAGTCATGGGGTGTCTCACGTCCCTAAGTCGCTTCATTTCACGCCTCGGCGAACGAGGTCTCCCCCTTTACTAGCTCCTCAAGAAGACGGAACATTTTGCCTAGACCGCCAAGGCGTAGGAGGCCCTGGACAAGCTCAAGGTGATCCTCACAAGCGCTCCCATACTCATCCCACCGACGGAATGCGAAGCCCTCCTCCTATACATTGCCGCCACCACCCAGGTGGTGAGCGCCGTCGAAAGAGAGGAGGAGGGCCACACGCTAAAAGTCCAGCGTCCGGTGTACTTCATCAATGAAGTATTATCCGAGAGCAAGACCAGGTACCCTCAGATCCAGAAGCTCATTTATGCGGTCCTCATCACGAGAAGAAAGCTAGCCCACTACTTCGACGGCCATCACGTCACCGTCGTATTGTCCTACCCTCTAGGGGAGGTAATACAGAGCCGCGAGGCCATAGGGAGAGTGGCGAAGTGGGGGCTCGAACTTATGGGAGAGTTCATCTCCTATGTGCCGCGGACGGCCATCAAATCCCAGGTTCTCGCAGACTTCGTCGCCGAATGGACCGAAATCTAGCTACCACCGACGTTGGAGAACCAAGAGTGCTGGGTCATGTACTTCGATGGGTCACTAATGAAGACCGGCGCTGGCGCCGGCCTAGTTTTCGTCTCCCCGCTCGGGGTCCAGCTCAAGTACATGATCCGTATATTCTTTCCAGCGTCCAACAATGTCGCGGAATACGAGGCCTTGGTAAACGGGCTACACATAGCAACGGAGCTAGGCATCAAAAGACTCGACGTGCGGGGCGACTCTCAGCTCGTAGTCGAACAGGTCATGAAGGAGTCAAACTGCCATGACCCCAAGATGGCGGCGTACTGCCAAGCGGTCCGCCGCCTGGAAGAAAAGTTCGACGGCCTTGAGCTCAACCACGTCGCCAGAAAGTACAATGAGGTAGCAGACGAGCTCTCGAAGTTTGCCTCCGGTCGAGGGGCCGTCCCGCCCGGAGTCTTCGCCAGCGACCTCCGTAAGCCGTCCGTCACTTGGTGCGTGGATCCTGAGGCCGAGGTCTCGGAGCCACCCGCGGCGGAGGTCATGGACTTCGAAGAAGCACTAGGAGGCGCGGACGACGCCTTAACCGGCAACGACGATCCCCTTCCCGACTAGAGGATCCCCATCCTGGACTGGATAATCCAGAAGCGTCTCCCAGCCGACAGAAACAAGGCACGCCGCATCGCGCGACGCGCTAAGTCCTTCGTCATCATCAACCAAGAGCTCTACAGGCGCAGCCCTACAGGGATCTTGCAATGTTGCATCCCCACTGAGCAGGGTGTGAGCCTGCTGGAGGACATACACGTGGGGGACTGCGGGCACCACGCGCCCCCCGCACGATCGTGGGAAAGGCTTTTCGCCAAGGTTTCTACTGGCCGACGGCTGTAGCAAAAGCCACGGAGGTAGTGTGTGCCTGTGAAGGGTGCCAATTCTACGCCAAGAAGACTCACCTGCCCGCGCAAGCACTACAGACCATCCCCCTCACGTGGCCTTTCGCGGTCTGGGGTTTGGACTTAGTGGGGCCCCTGCCCAGGGCGCCCGGGGCTTTGACCACTTGCTCATCGCCATCGACAAGTTCTCAAAGTGGATCGAGGTGCACCCCCTTACACAGATTAAGTCAGAGCAGGCAGTCCTATTCTTCACGGACATCATACATCGGTTCAGAGTGCCCAAAACGATCATCACCGATAACGACACCTAGTTCACGGGGAAAAAGTTCCTAGACTTCTGCGACATGAGTCAAATCCATGTAGACTGGGCGGCTGTCGTGCACCCCAAACTAACGGGTAGGTTGAGCATGCTAACGGGATGATCTTGCATGGGCTAAAGCCGAGAATCTTCAACCGGCTCAAAAAGTTCAGAGGCCATTGGGTCGCGGAGCTCCCAGTCGTCCTCTGGAGGCTCAGGACGACTCAGAGCAGAGCCATCGGTTGCTCCCCCTTCTTCATGCTCTACGGGGTGGAGGTGGTGCTCCCAACGGACCTAGAGTACGGCTCTCCGCGGGTGAAGGCCTACGACAAAGAAGGCAACCAAGCATACATGGACGACACCGTGGATCAGCTAGAAGAAGCAAGGGACATCGCCCTCCTACACTCGGCAAAATACTAGCAGGCCCTGAGGAGATACCACGACCGTCGCGTCCAAAAGTGCGAGTTCAACGTCGGCGACCTAGTGCTTCGGCTCAAGCAGAGCAACAAAGACAAGCACAAGCTCACGCCGCCGTGGGAAGGGTCGTACGTCGTGGAGGAGGTCCTCCACCCAGGAAGCTACAAGATCGCCACCATAGGACCGAACAACCAGGTCTTCTCCAACGCCTGGACCATCGAAATGGTACGTCGCTTCTATCCCTAAGTACCCTCTCCCCGTTCGCAAAAAGTTTTTTCTGATATTCGCAGGGACACCAGAGAACACACAGCCAGTGAAAATCACCTAGGGCCAGGGCCACATCTACCCTCAAGCGCAAGCAGTGGCTCGGACCGACCTCCAACCCAGCTCAGCTGATGTATGCAGAGATCGGATGGACGCCCACACACTGCCACCAACGGGGAAGGCCTATGGGCCCAGGTAAGACAAAAGGATAAGGGCTATAGACGCCCCGACGGCCCACTACGGTCTAGAGATACAAAGGCCGACCCAGCGAGGTTCGAAACGGCCGACTCAGGACAATATAGCGAGGGGCAAATAGGAAATGGACTCACTAGCGGTCATCAGCCTGGCAATCGGATGCTACGGTCATTTCCAGGTTTCTTATTTGAGTCCGTTCTTCACGGATGATTGGTTCATGGTATTCCCCTACAGGAAGGCACCGAGCCTCTGGGACCCGACAAACGGACCCGGGTACTAGATGAAACCGATTTGGGGTGAGCCACGACATGGGCCACTAGTCGGAACCCTATCGAATGGGAACCAGCACCCCACTCAAATTTTCCCGGTATCAGCTCGACGAGAATCCATGGTTCGTCTGCCTCGAGGATAGCATGGTTCGGCTCACATTCCCCCTTCTCGCGGAGAGATGTGCGGGGAACGTATAAAAGACGATACGATTCTGAGATGATTTCTCTATTCCGGGTAGAGGCTCAGGGGCTGGCATCGCACTTCACCACGGTTCTCGCAACCAGGTGAGAAAAAGGCGGGCGCATAAACCTCATGCGTCAGAGGTCCACACAGGTAAACGTCAAACACACATTACATTCTATACGCTAATCCTTGCAGGGATTCCATTCTTTTCAGGTGCCATAAGGGCTAAACCCAATCATCAGACACCAAATTGATTACATGGTGGACTAAAGGGGGATCCCGACCGAGGGCCAAAGGAAAGAAAAACAGGGCAGGCGTCCAATGCCCTATGCAGACCGGTAGCGCCGCTCCAAGGGCTGCCTATCAGGCAAACTCCCGACGAGCCAACTGCCGCTGTTTCATCTCCCGAGACAGAACAGCGACAGCACCACCACTTCCAGGACCTGCGCGGTCGACTACACCGCCAGACAAAGGCATGACGAGTTGGTCAAGCATTTGTCCGGGTCTCGCTTCGGGTACCACGCCGAGGAGTACCTCCTGGTTCGGCAACATCCCGCCGGCTCTGGGAGGGCCTCCACCAGCATCGGAGGGCGTTCAGCACCACCACCACGGAGGTCAACCAAACATGCAGCACCAGTGCTTACATAGGTGCCACATGATCAGGGCGACCCCTTGCGCGCGCACGGGTGATCCCCGCCCGGTTTCAAGGGCCTTGGAGGGCGGCACCTTTACGCCCTCACCCGGACACAGCCGGACACGCCGGACTACAGGTCCACCGTCTCCCAACAGTGGCGTCACCACCAGTAGGCCTAAACAATGTCTGGCTCAGAAGACCGGGCTGGCGGACCGCGCAGTCTTTCCAGTAGACGTATCCTTGGCCCCCTGCGAAGAGAGACGATGAGAAAGCACCACCGCCTCGTGGGACGATATGACGGGGAAGAGCTGCGCATACCGTAGGGCTCCCTCTGATCTCTCCTGTCCGACAATACGAGACGATGGTGCTTCCTACGCAGAACTTCCTTTGAATCCGGTGTTGCTCTCAATAGGCCGCCCTGAGGGCAGCTCAAGGGCTTCTATGATGAGGCCTCGGAGGAAGAAGATGGGGCAAGCCATGTTGTGAGGTTTTGTGTCTTCTCGCGGACGGTAGCCCCCTATTTATAGCCCGCTAGGGCACTCACGCGGCAGCCGACCCGTGAGGCCACAACACTCGCCTCCCCCAGTTAAACCGCATTGCGCGCCAGTACCCACTTTTGGGAGGGTGCATCGGGGCTATAAATGGCCAAGCAGACGGTAGGCTCAGGTCGTGTCGTTTGGAGTTTTGACCACTTAGCGTGCGGTGCCTCGCATCACTCCTCAAATGGGAAAAACACGACACACCTACTTTTGGGCTAAGGGGGGAGCCGTCAGACCCCGATACCGACAACACAACTTTGACCGGTCAGCCATCCGTACTGGCCAAAAGGCAGCACAACGCAGTGCCGATTCGTCATTTGAGAACGCGTCAGCCCAAGTCCAATAGTGCGCCCCGTGGCAGGGCTGGCGCGCAAGCAAAGCTCTAGCTCCGGTGTACGGAGCAGTCCTCTCCCTTTCCCCCTGCCTCATGGGGAGAGCGAAGAGCCAAGTACTGTACAAGTCTACCAGATGAGCCCTTAGGAGGAAAAATCATCCTCCCAAGGCCTCGTGGGCTACACTCGGCGGGTGCGCTCGCGTGCACCCACTGGAATTCAAAAACTAGCCAACCACCATAAGCACTCTCGGAAGCCTCCGGTGTAGTCCATCACTACATCGCAGGCTCGGGGGGCTACTGTCGGATACTTGAGAATAGGGTATCCTAAACAACGGACTTCGCAAAAACAAAATCACCCTCAGGGGTCCTCCGCCCCGTCCGAGCCAGGGTGACATCAATACTCTCGGGGGCTCCCCGCCTCCAACCAACCAAATCAACAACGCTCCCTCGAAAGGACTTCCGCCTCGTCCGAGCTAGAGTGACGTCATCCATGACGCCATCTACCCTCGGAGGTACTTCCATCCCGTCCGAGCCGGGGTAATGTCATCCACGACGCTCCCTTCCTCGTCGGATCTTCTGCCTCATCCGAGCTAGGCTAACGTCATCCGCGACGCCATCTGCCCTCGGAGGCACCACCGCCACGACCAGCCCATGGCGCCCTAGCCTATATAGTCAAAAGGTTCACAGTATCCCCTTTCCTTAGGGATGGGGCTTCAAGGAATGAACCGCCATGCCTGCCCCTGTATCCTCCCTGCGATACAAGGTCCTGTGCTGCCTAACCAATGACTGACGCCCGCTACACCCGCGCCATACCTCCGACAGACGGTTGAACAAGGATCAGGGCATCCTCAGTCCTGTACATTGGAACGTGGGGGTACTTGGCCCTGTGCTGCCAACCCCCGCCCATGCCCAAATCAGGAAGCGCGGTGTTCCCGGTCATAAGGCGCATGGCTACAGCTCCATCAAGGACGAACATGATCCAGACGACGTGCCTACAGGCGCAGTCTTCCTTGGGAAGGTAGGCAAATAGAAGCCCAAGGCGCTCCCAAGTCAACAGCCCATACTGGGCCCACGTTATCTCTCTCTCTCTGTTGTATTCTACCATCTCTCCCTACGTATAAAGGGGGAGAATGGACCCCCAATCTCTCTCTCTGAATTCTCTCAACTCATTCCAACACATACGCGCTCGCATTCACGCGAACTCTCACCAGAACCAAGAACCTCATACGCATGAGACCTAGGAACCGGCTTCCCTCTCTCACCATTGCTTGTAGCTCCCCTCTACGAGCTCTCCACGCTCGGTAACATGACTCCGTAGCAAACTGGACGTAGGGCGTTCGTGCCTGAACCAGTATAAACCCTGTGTCCTCCGAGCGTAACCATCCGATCTCCGACACGCTTATAAATTTACTCGTTGGCTGTCTAGACCCCGCCATTTTAGACACCGACAAATACCTCCACACATCTGCTAACCAAATCTAAAATTGGATGCCAACACTAAGCAAAGAAAAACTCACTTCCTCATCAAGAAGCTTAAATTCGTAGCCAATTCTCAGCAAAATCAAGCAAACCATGCCACATAAAAAAGGCCGAGTTCTCTAGTGTAAGACTAGGACTTCTATGGTTCCAATAAAGAGAATCTATGTCTGACATTCACCGCATGGTAACAGGACTTTGGTTGCAACATAGTAAGGCCCCGTTTGGCAGGGCTCCTACCGGCTCCAGCTTCTCTGACGCATTCAATGTTCCAACACTATTCATATGAGCTGTTTTTATCTCTCCTCTCTTCTCTCACAAAGCTGTTGAGAGAAGGTGAAACTGAAAAAACTGGCTTCTCCTGCGCCCATTGGCTCTATTAGAGGAGAAGAGGGGAGAGATAAAAACGACTCCTGTGAATAGTGCAGGAACAGTGAATGTGTCAGAGAAGCTAGAGCTTATAAGAGCCCTACATAACACTACTACAGAACAAACCTTTGGCCGATCTGCAAAACTGGAAATAGTCTCAGAGAAATTTGCGTCCAGGACAAAAAAAGGTCTTTAGTCCCGGCTCTGGTGTCAGGCTGTTGCAGGAGGGACCTTTAGTCCCGTTTAGTATTACCTACCGGGACTAAAGGTCACCCTTTAGTCCCAGTTCTGAATACCAGCCGGGACTAAAGCTTTGGTCCATGTTTATGGTCACAACCAGGACTAAAGGATGACCTTTAGTCCGAGTTATTAATACGAACCGGAACTAAAACTTTACTCCTGTCTTAAACAACTTTCTTCCTCCCAGAGCCCGAGCCACCAGTCCGCTAGTTCGAGCTCTAGCTATCTGTTCTTGAGTGTGTTCATCGCCAACGCCCTTGTCATCTCCGGCCACACCACTTATTTGACTTCTCCCTTGATTCTTCAGTTCTAAAGGTTATCAACTTCATCCTCTTTTGTGTCATCACTTCCATTTCTCATTTGTGGTCTAGAATATTAGAAAATTGAGGTTTTTAGAATGGGGAAGAATGGTGGATTGTTCTTGATTTATATTCCACTTGAGCTCAAAATATATTGCATATTTAGGTGAAAAAAGTAGCTCCCTAGAATACTTTAGTTGTGTACATGACACATTTGATGATTTTAGAGAAATAGAAAATTTTAGTTGTTTTATTTTATTTGTTTAGAATATGAGGAATTTATGGTGGATTGTTCTTGATTTATATGCCACTTGAGCTCAAAATATCTTGATAAGTTTGCATATTTAGGTGAAGAAGGTAGCTAGCTAGAATATTTTAGTTGTTATTTTAATGCAGACTTGGGTTATTTTTTTAATTTCATTTGTTTATAAAAATGAGAAATTTAATTATGTGATATGTCATATAATGGGGACGATGATCGCTGCTCCAAAGAGTTCATTGGTGGTGTGCATTATTTTTTAAGAGTGGCCGAGGCAAACAAGCGGGATGGTTTCCTGTGCTGCCCATGTGGCTTGTGTAAGAATTTGAAGGAATATTCTTGCTCAAGGAGTCTTCACTCCACTTGTTGAAGTCGGGTTTCTTTCCAAACTATATTTGTTGGACCAAGCACAGAGAAACTGGGCTTATAATGGAAGAAGGTGAAGAAGAACAATTGGACCCTGACGACATTATTGATCAATATAGTGACTTCGATGATACTGCAATGGTCGAAGCTGAAGAAGAGACAGGGGCAGAAGATACACTCGCCGAAGGTGATGCTTTTGGTGATGTCATTCGTGATGCACAGAGAGATTGTGAAAGTGAAAAGGGAGAAGGCTAGGTTTGACCGCATGCTAGAGGATCACAAGAAATTACTATACCCGTCCGGCGAAGATGGGCAAAAAAAGTTGGGTACAACACTGGAATTGCTACAATGGAAGGCATAGAATGGTATCTCCAACAAGGCATTTGGGCAACTACTGAAGATCCAAAAAAAGATGCTTTCGAAGCCTAATGAATTGTGTGCCACTACATACAAAGGAAAATAGGTCGTTTGCCCTTTGGGATTAGAGATCCAGAAGATACATGCATGTCCTAATGACAACATACTTTACCGTGGCAACGACTACGAGAATTTGTCGCGGTATAAGATCAGAAGAGATGACCTTGACGATGTTGACGGCGAAGAACGTTCTAGGAAGAAAATCCCTGCCAATGTTATGTGGTATGCTCCTATAATACTATGCCTGAAACGTCTGTTCAGAAACAAGGACCATGCAAAGTTGTTGAGATGGCATAAACAAGACCGTAAGGTAGAAAATTTGTTGAGACACCCTGCTAATGGATCCCAGTGGAGAGTGATAGATAGAGAATTTCTAGAGTTTGTAGATGATGCAAGAAACCTAAGGTTTGCTTTAAGTACGGATGGTATGAATCCTTTTGGGGACTAGAGCTCCTGTCATAGCACTTGGCCTGTTACTCTATATATCTACAACCTTCCTCCATGGTTATGCATAAAGCAGAAGTTCATTATGATGACGGTGCTCATCCAAGGCCCGAGGCAACCTGACAATGACATCGATGTCTTCCTGAGGCCATTAGTTGATGAACTCATGCTTTTATGGAGAAAACCAGGTGTACGTGTGTGGGATGAGTACGATCAGGAAAACTTCGACCTACGAGCATTGTTGTTCGTAACAATCAATGATTGGCCTGCTCTAAGTAATATTTCATGATAGACAAACAAGGGATATAATGCATGTACACACTATTTTGATGACCTTGATAGTGTATATTTGAAAAAATGTTGAAAGGTCATGTAGCATGGCCATCATCGATTTCTTTCTATAAATCACTAGGTAAGAAAGAAAGCCAAGCATTTTAAAGGTAAACCAGACCACCGGACCAATCCTCGCAATTGAACTGGGGAGGATGTACTTGATACGATGTGAAAGTAGTCTTTGGAATGGGACATGGCAGCGAACTTGTTCCGAAAGATGTTTTGGGGCATGCGCCCATGTGGAAGAAGTCAATATTTTGGGAGCTCCCCTATTGGCAAGTCCTAGAGGTCCACAACTCGATCGACGTGATGCACCTAACAAAGAATCTTTGTGTCAACCTTCTAGGATTCATGGGTGTGTATGGGAAGCCTAAGGATTCACTTGAAGCACGACATGACTTGTAGAGTATGAAAGAATGAGGCAACCTGCATCCAGAGAAGACAGGTGATGGACGCCATTACTTAAGACCTGCTAGCTACACTCTTAGCAATGAAGAGAAGGAAATTATGTTTGAATGCCTAAGCAGCATCAAGGTCCCATCTAGATTCTCCTCCAATATAAAGGGTATGATAAATGTGCAGAGAATAAATTTCTAAACTTAAAGTCACATGACTACCACGTGCTTATGTTGCAATTGCTTTCGGTTGCTTTAAGAGGAATTCTACCTCCACAAGTACGTATGACCACCGTGAAGCCATGTGCATTCCTCAATGCAATATCTCAGAAGGCAATCAATCCAATGGAACTATATACTCTACATAATGATGTGGTTTAGTGTCTTATCAACTTTGAGTTGGTGTTCCCTCCATCCTTCTTTAATATCTGACACACCTTCTAGTGCACCTGGTCAAGGAGATTAATACTCTCGGTCCTGTGTTCTTACACAACATGTTCCCCTTTGAGAGGTTAATGGTAGTTCTGAAGAAATATGTTCACCAATGTGCTCGATTAGAAGGAAGCATCACTAAGGGCTACGGGACAGAGGAGGTCATTGAGTTCTGTGTTGACTTCATTACCGACTTTGACCCGATTGGTGTTCCTAAATCGCGACACTAGTGGAGACTTAGTGGAAAGGGAACACTAGAGAAGAAAAACATATATCGGTATAAGGGACGATTATTTCAATAAATCCCACTACATAGTTCTTCAAAACTCCTCTATGGTGGAGCCGTATGTCGAGGTACACAAGCAGTTTCTACGATACTAGTTTCCAAGGAAGAATGAAGCTTGGACTAGGTGTCATCACATGGAAACTTTCAAGAGTTGGTTGCGAAAAGAATGTCAGGGTGATGACAATATTGATGAGCAACTGTATTTGTTGGCTAGGCAACGATCATGGCACATCCTCATGTACAAAGGGTACAAGATAAATGGAAATACATTTTACACCGTAGCCCAAGATAAAAGGAGCACAAACCAAAATAGTGTTGTCTGCGTAGATGCCACAAACCCAAATGGAAAGAGGCAAACATATTATGGCTGCATAGAGGAGATTTGGGAACTAGACTACGCACCTAATTTTAAAATCCCTTTGTTTCGGTGACAATGGGTGAAGATGACTAGAGGCGGGGTAACGGTCGAAAAGGAGTATGGAATGACAACAGTGGACCTCAACAATATTGGGTACAAAGCCGAACCATTTTTCCTTTCTATTGATGTGAATCAGGTGTTCTATGTGAAAGATATGTCTACAAAACCCAAGAGAGGGAAAAACAACGACAAATCCGCCAATGAGATAAAATGCCACATAGTTCTTTTAGGGAAAATAAACATCGTGGGAATTGTGGACAAGTCAGTCATGTCAGAAGATTATTAAAAGGATGACCGAATCCCTCCCTTCTGTGTGACCAAAGCCCCAAGCCTCCTGCTAAATGTCGAGGACACTCCATAGTTACGTCATGATCATAACCAGGGGTCATACGTCAAGAAGAAGTTCACCACTGTGCACACTTGATATATATAGTGATGTTTAATAAATATTGTGTATTAGAGATTTTATGTAATAATTACAACTTCATATGCACCTCTGTCTTACCGCCCGATGTAAATATGACTTGAAATTTTTGTAGCAAATATTTATGCCTTAACCCTACTCGCTAAACCCTAACCCTAAACCCTAAACTTTAGACCTTCAAATGAAATTATTATTTGATGGTGGATTTCTCTGTCACGCATTTGGACAATTAATGATGAAACACCAAAAGCTTAACGTTACAATGATGCAAAAACAAATTTCCAGTCGAAAACCAATAGTTTTAGATATTTTAATTGGGTAATATATTTTTGCATTAACAAAATACTAATTTTTATTTACATTTTTGTTCCCTGTTATAAGAAAAGAAAAGAATTTATGTTACCAAAAATTTTGTAGTGTACAATAAGGCAAAAGGAAATGCAGCTATTATTTTTAAAAAAAATTATGCCTGGTTTTTAATTTACTATGCATTTAACAAGAATTAGCATATTTATACAAATAAAGTTAATATATCCAAACAGCTGAAATAGTGGCGGGAAGTGAATAGTTGGGACCTTTAGTCCCGGTAGCTAACACAGCCTAGGACTAAAGGTCCCCTGGAAAATAACTCCCGCCCCAAAAAAACCTTTAGTCCCGGCCGTGGCACCACCCGGGACTAAAGGCCCGAGCTGTAGCACCACCTAGGACTAAAGGTGCTTTAGTCTCGGTTCGTGTTACTGCCAGGGACTAAAGGTCCCCCGGGCTATATAAGCACATAGTGGTTTCGTCTTCCTCACCTTTTTCCATTCGCACCCAGCAAACCGACGTCGTCGCGATCTATCCGCCACGACCGCCGTCGAAGCCTTGCGCCCTCACCGTCCATGCTGTCGCCTTGTCCCCTTCGACGACACACCACTGTGCCTGCCGTCGGCCACCTCCACCTCGTCCCCGCACACCCCTCTCGCGCCTCGTCGCTGCCGCCGGTGCCGCACGCCCCGGTCGGCCTTCTCCACGCTGTGGCCAACCTCGCGTCGACCGTCCATCATTCCTCGCGCCATCCACACCTCTTCTGCCCGCCACCGGCCGCCTCCACCTCGTCCTCGCGTGCCCCTCTCGTGCCTCGTCCTCGCCATCGCTGCACGCCCGGCCGGCCTTCTCCACGCCACAGCCGACCTCTCCATCGACCGCCCATCCATCCTCGCGTCGTCCACGCCTCATCCACGTGCGCCCTCGCGCCGCCGTCGCCCACCGCCGGTGAGAGCTCATTCGGCCGCCCGGTGACTATACACGTGTGTGTGTATATACATATATTTATATATATGGATACAGAGACTTAGTTACTATATTACTATGATCATAGGCTAGTTACTATATATATATATATGTATATATATACACTACTACAACGCAGGGATATAGTAACACCAATTTATGTTACTATAGACTCAAAAAAGTGTTACTAGCTCTCTTTGTAGCATATTTTTATTTGTTTTCCAATTGCCTATGTCACTATAGATTAGTTTATTTTAACATATTTACTTATCTACAAGATCATTTGTCTAGTGTTACAATATTTTCTGTTGTAGCACTTTTTATATATAGTAACACTTTACATTATGTTATAAAAAAACCCAAAAAACAAAAAATATTTCTTAAAATAGGATTTGATCTCACAACCTCAAATATATAACACTTAGTCTCTCTACCATTAGACCACACAATCATATATGACTATGTATTGAGTGATATCTTTTTATATTAGTGTGTTCTGATCTTATATTGAATATTTTGGCTACTAAATGAACTCAAATAAAAAACTTTTAACTACAAAGTTTTTAATCTTGTCAAGGACTATAACTTTAGTATAGAATATTTCTCCATCTGAGATAGTTTAATTTTTTTAAAATTTAAATATAGAAAAGTGATTATAAAACAAATATTTGAGACCCTAAACAACTTCAAATAAAAAACTTAACAACAACCAACGGACATGTAGCTCATATCAGCCACTATAATTTTGATATTAAATATGAATTTTAAATTTTATAAACTTAGAATACATATTTAAGATTCCAAATGACTTAAAATAAAAAAAATAATGTAGACCGTGCTGAGAATTATAAACTACATATAGACCATGTCAATATATAAGATTATTTCATAATTTTAAATTCTAAATTTATAATATGAGAACTTATAATACTATTTGATATTGGCTCGTAAAATTATTTTTCTAGTAGTGTTAACAGCCGTAACGAGAATTAGGTGCGAAGAAGGTCCAGATGTGTATTTTTTTTGTAACACATGGATTGTAATATTTGTAACATAACTTTATATGTTCTATTTATGTTGTTGACACCGTTTTTCGATACGTGTCAAATGGGCCAAGGCTTGACTGGTCAGTAGCCGTTCTCCATCGGCATCGGGAGAATTTTTGAGCCGATGTTGCCGATGAGAAAGTGATGCGGGAAGACCAAGTGCGTTGCCGATAGAAGCTGATGAGCTTTGCCGACAAGTTAATTGGTGAAGTCTTGCGGAAACTGATTGCCGATGAAAAGTCATCGCCGATGGCTTGCTGATTGCCGATAAGGGCTCGTTGCTGATTGCCGATAAGGGCTCGTTGCTGATTGCCGATGGAAGATGGTTGCCAATTGCCGATCGGGAAAGTATTGCTGATGCCGATGGGCGTGACTTAGCACTTGGCGGCAGCGGAGGATTACAAGTGGCAAAGAAGGAAGGTGCGGATTGAAGGGGTCTGCCGATGGAAAGTTTCCATCGAAGGGAAGTATAAAGAAACTGGTGTTTTGTACCAGTATTATTATAGTAGTTTGAGTCCGACTCTTGCATGAGTCGTTTATTTTCCTTTAAAATAGGTGTGTTTGTTTAGGAAATAAATATTGTTATCCGGCTCCTGCGCGAGTCAGTTTCCTTTAAAGTAGGAGTTTGTTTTAGGAAGGATACGTGTCGTGTTTTTGTACAACTCTCCATGCGGGAGTATAAATATGTGCCCGAGGGCTATGGAATAAAAACAATCCAATTCAAAAAACAAACCAATTTTATCTTATTCTACCTTTTATCGCAATTTACCTTTTTACTGCATTAGCTATAGATTTCAACGAGTTCTTCAAGCTTTCGACGGGCTGCATCACCTTGATCACCGTCAAATCCTTGCTAGTTCCGCGTGGGAGTACCTCTAGGCTTTGGCAATCCGGGCGCATCGCTGTTTGCCTCGTCTAGCTCTGCTCTAGTTACCCCTGATCAATCTGAGCCTTGATGTCCGGGCGCATCGCTGTCGTCTCGTTCAGTTTGTTCTAGTTATCATCCTTGTCGATTGATTGGTCAAATCGACTAGCACGCCCTCGACATTGAGCTTTGGGTAATAGCCCGAGGTGTTCACAGATCTGACGCTTTTTGTGTCAACACCTCTTTTGGCACACCCGGTGGGACCAGATTATACAGATCTACGCATTCGGCATGGCTGATCACGCCGATGTCAACCAGAGGAATGTCATTGAAGTGTCTGAGGCCGATCTGAAAGATGATCAGAAGCAGGCCATGGAGCGGGCTATGGAGGAATACAGGCAGCTGTATCTCAAATCCTTCCGCCTCAGCAGGAGTGGCGAAGCAAATCAGAAGCAAGATCCGCCGTTGCCACGGCAGGTCACGTACGACGCCAACCCTGGTAAGCTACAAGAGATGGTTAATGCCGCTGTAAGTCAAGCTTTGATTAACCACTCCAGCGTGCTGTCCAATACTGTCTACAACGCTGTCGCACAAACATTCAAAGAAGGACACGCACCGCGATATGTCGGTCCAGCGTACCATCAACCTGGATTGGCATCTGCAAGCCCATCGGCGGCCCAAATGGCGTCTTCCACCCCTGTGGAACCGTCCGCCGATGTGGCTACATCACTAAGACCGAACGCTGGCGACACCACCAAGTTCAATGCAGATCCGGCCGCGTCGGCAACTTCAGGGCCAGCCCCCGCTAACTGGTGGGGATACGGTATGCCTCCGAATCTATATGCTGGTTCTAATCTGGTGCAGGGAGACGGTTCAGCTTGGGGGAATCCTACGGCATCGGCAGCACAGTCACAGCCGATGGCTCATATGATGCACAACTCTGCGCCTGCTCCAACCATACAAGTGCCATCAGATGATCTCCAAGTAATCCCCAAGATACCCCTGATGCCGCAGTCGGCAAGCTCTGTGTCGATGCAACACATTATAACCACCAACAGTCAATCTCTGGTGGCGAATTCCCAAGCTGGAGCGCCGGTTCCCCAGGGTAATCTGGTGATCAATTGCTCTAGAATTCAAGAGCCGCATGCTCCGGTCAGCTATCAGCCATCGGCAAGTCATATGCCGATGCTTTATAATCCTGGATGGGTCAACCAGCCACCAGCTCAGCAGCCTGGCGCGCCGATGTATTATTATGGAGGCCCAGCTTACACTCAGGGCGGACCATCGGTACAGCAACCGATGAATGTAACGGTTCAGCCAACTCCGCCAAGTATGCCAAACTATCCATCGGTAAGTCAACCGATGCATAGTGTGCAGATGACTGGTGCTGCGCCCGCGACTACTGCACATCTTCAAGAGGCGCGTCAGCCGACTCCACCAGTCGACAATCAGCCAATGAGTCGGCAAGAGCAAGATGCGTACTGGGTCGGTAAGATTGCCGAAGTCATGAAAGAGCAATTCGGCATCAAACCCATGGTCAACACATACTCCTATCAGACTCCGTACCCGCCTGCATACGACTTGATTCCCCTCCCAAATCGGTACAAGGTGCCCGATTTTACCAAGTTCTCCGGCCAAGACGTCACGTCGACAATGGAGCACATCAACCGCTTCATTATCCAGTGCGGAGAAGCTGCCAGCAGGGAAGAATTAAGGGTGAGATTGTTCTCTTCATCATTGTCTGGATCGGCATTCACGTGGTTCATATCGTTGCCTCCAAATTCTATAATTACATGGGCCGATCTGGAGAGGCAGTTTCACAAGTACTTATTTGCTGGCATACATGAGAAGAAGCTTACCGATTTGGTCAAAATGAGGCAACGCAACGATGAATCGGTAGAGAGCTTCGTGCAAAGGCTGCGGGACGTGAAGAACAAGTGCTACAGTCTGGTGCTTGATGATCGACAACTAGCAGATTTGGCCTTCCAAGGGTTACTGCCGCACATCAAGGACAAGTACGCGTCCCAAGAGTTTGAGAGCCTAAGTCACCTGGTGCAGAGGATTGCCGATCAGGATATCAAAGCCTTTGAGCCCAGGAAGACGTGGAACAAGAAGGTGACCTTCATCGGGAAAGAAGAAGATTCCGGATCGGATGAAGAGCTGAGTGTCGATGCGGCCGAATGGGTGAAGGATAAGAAGTCGGTGTCATCGGTTGAGGGCATTAATTAGTATTGAAGAAAATAAGAAGAGGGTTGCCCGATGGTATGACAAGAAAGTAAAGGTGAAGGAATTTGCCGATGGCGATTTGGTTTGGAAGTTGATTTTACCGATTGAGACTAAGAGCTCTAAATTTGGGAAGTGGTCCCCTAATTGGGAAGGTCTTTATCGGATAAAACAGTCTGTTCCTGGTAATGCGTACATTTTGGAAACTCTCGAAGGAGTGGCATTTTCTAGGGCGATCAACGGCAAATACTTAAAAAGATATTACCCTAGCATATGGGTAGATGCATAGTGCTCAGTCGAATGCCGATGAAAAGAAAAATTATAAAATATCGGTAAAAACAAACTAGCATTATATTACAAGACGAGATCAAGTATCAGGTTACATCCTTGCCGATACAACAGACATTACAATAAGGAGTGGATAACTGATATCGCACGCAGGCGAATTTGCTCTATTTCATCCATCTCCTTGGCGTCGGCATCGGCAGAACCCTCAACCGGCTTGATTTTCTTCTTCCATAGGATGGCTTGTCGGGCATTATGGTCTCTTTCTTGCCGCAAAGCCCCGATGGAATCGGACAGTTGGGTCTTTTGTTGGTTGGCAGCCGTCAGATCCCCTTCAACCTTTTGCAGCTCCGCCAGTAGCTCCTCCTTCCTTGCCGACAGTCGAGAGATTTCCTGGTCAAGGTTGCCGATGGAAACTTTTGCTTGACCAATGCTTCTGTGCTTCTCATCGACAAGGTGTTTGAATTTGAGCTTCTCTTCCTCGCTCTTGGCTTGGGCAGCTCTATCGACAATGCGACGAATAACCCTCTGGTACTGGATCTGTTTGATGTCGATAGAGGCTGCCTGGAGAAGGGTTTCTGCTGCATCGGCGGAAAGATGGCTTTGGATATCCTTGAATATAATCCTTGCCGCCGATGAGTCCTGGACGAGTTGAGATGTGTCTTGCAGCAGCAAGGAGAGCAATTCTTCAAGTCTGGACTTGATTTCTGCCGATAGAGCTGGGATAGAGCTTTCCTCTTCCTCGTCATCGGGGACGTTGACGCCAAAGGAAAATAGGCTGTCCGCTTGAAGACGGCCTTGGCGTTCATCTTCATTCTGAAGGTTTAAGCTGTAGGAGAAGAGACTGTCTGGAGAGTCCTAAGCCTGAAAACAGAGAAGTTAAAATATGCCGATTGTAAAATTATACCATGAGCTTTAAGGTAATCGACTTACTGTCTTGAAGCGGATCTCCTGCCTAGGGCTTGGCATACTGGATGGTCCAGCTTCATCCTGAACATCGGCAGCAAATGCCAATGACTGGGCCCTTGTTGGGGAGGCAGCCGACGCCGCTGGTGCTAGTGTAGTTGTTGTCGGTGCCGCCTCCGATGTGGTGGCAGTTTCTTGTAGTGGCACTCTGTCATCGGGGACGTGGGTCGATGGTGCCGATGCCGACGTCGCTGCTGCTGCGGGAGGTTGAGTTGTTCTTTCACCGGGTAGTTTGGCTAACGATGCCGATGCTGATGCTACCTCCGCTGCTACGACGGGAGTTATTTCTTCATTCAGCGTGGCCGGTACCGATGCCGATGCCGTTTCGGTTGTCGCAGCGGCTGCTATCTCCTGGCCGGGGGCGTCATCCATTGGTTGACCGGGCACAGAAGCCGATGGAGGTTCTGCCGATGACCCGCCGGCAGGTGGTGCGACTGGAGCCAGAAGCAGTCTTGCTGGCAACGCATCGGCAGCTGATGGTGCAGTCGGAGCCGATGGTGGAGGAGAAGCCAGCCTCAAATGCCTTTTCTTCGTCGGCGCAGCAGCAGGGGAGTCAACCCGCTTTGAAGACCGGGGGGCATCGGCAACTGGGCTAGAAGTCGTTTGTCTGCTGGAGGCAGATGCCGATGACCATAGTGCCTGGAAAATATATAAACAAGTTATGCAAGATGGAATGTTGCCGATGAAACAGTATGTAATCGGTACAAGTAAAGATAAGTTTACTGCATAAACTCGTGTCAAGGCAACAACAGCAGCCGATGTAGCCTGGGCTTTGGTAGGTGTCGGCGTAGGTACCTGTTGAGGCGTGAAAGCAGCCAACGTCGGAGCTTTGGTGCCGATGATGGATACAGGGCCCATTATCCGCATATTGAAAGACCTCCCACTGTTGCTCATTGTGGGGATCGGATCATCGGCCTGTCGAGTGAGAGTTAAGTACCGATGACAAAAATAAAGTAATAAAAGTACATCGGATAGCAGACTTACTGCATCATCGGGGATGGTGTAATCGACGTCGATCAAGTGCCGATAATAGTGCGAGGACTTGGCGAGTAGCTGGCACTTCCATTCTTGCCACCAAGACTTGAACTCGTTGGTGATGAAGGAGGTTGGCGACCAGGAGGACAAGTCAAGGTCTGACAGATCGGCATCGGCAGGAAGGCTGATGACTTTATTCTAGTCCAGATTACTGGAGATTGCCTGCCTCGGTCTTACTACCTTAGAGTAGCAGAGTTTGATCGGCAGTTGGCCAAATCCCAGTTGTCTTACTGTCGCCGATGGATAGTAGAATTCGTAGGATGGTGGAGCATTCTTCCCAGATCCAAAGATATTTACTGGAATAGCTCGGGGAGTTATGCTGGCCTTCATGATTGCTTGATTCTCGGGCAGGCTCACATCGGTTAAGTTGAACAGCAGCGGGAATTGATTGTTTTCATCAAGATATGGCCACCAGGTCCGTTCTGAGGAGGGGAGTCCGTTGTAGAACTTCTGGAAGTAATAGCCGAAGTGCTCTGCATCGGCATCGGTACCTGGCAGCACTATGATGGCCTCTCCAAAGTTAAGCGGAGGGCGAGTTGCCAATTCATCATCCCCGTATCGGTAATCTTCCGATATGTCCCTCGGGAATTGTTGGGCAAATAAATCAAACTGGAGGGTCTTGTGCATGTGCACATTTAACCATAGATTAACAAACCACCAGGGACCTCCGAGATTGCCGATGGGTTCTCCCAGCAGTAGCTTATTGGATACTTGATGCAGCAATCGGTAAACTGATCCAAGGAGATACCTGCCTAAAGGGAGCCTTGTTCCATCGGCAAGCAGTTCAGCCGCTGGGAGATGCATGGTGGTCGGACCGATGGTTTTGCCGCAGAAAATGAATTTTTCCAACCACATGTTTAAGAAGATGGCGTGCTCCCGTTGAGTTACCGACCCGGTCTTTTAGTTCTCTTTAATGTAGCCTGTCCAACCGCCGATATTCCGGGTGTTCACCTTGTATTCGGGTTTTCTGTTGAAAAGGGTGAACGTATCGGCAGAGGTGATGTCTAAGCCGGTCAGCATGTAGACGTCGGCAAGGGTTGGGGAAGCTGGTCCATGCCTAAAGAGGAAGGCGTTCATGCTATTGGACCAGAAGTATGAGGCTGCCATCATTAAGTTTTCATTCTTCTCTGCATCGACAATTGACAGTCTAATACACTGATCCAAGTTACGCTCCTGCCAGTACACTTGCTGTGATCTGACCACTCTCAAGTACTAGTTCTTCCATCCTTTAGTATGCCTGGGCCATGAACGGAATGTGTCCTTCCACAGTCCCAGGTCAAAACGTTCAGATTTGAACGGAATCCGGTTGGTTTCTGCATTGATAATGAATGTGGGGTCTGGACTGCCCATGGGGCCTAAACAGCTCAAGTTGGAATCAGCGAGTGGGATGAATACCTTATTGTATAGTTCCTAGGGTTCAAAAGAGAAGGGACGAATCAGAAAGAATGGGGATAAATCCAGGTTTCTTGCGAGGGACAGAACCATACAGAGGGGTCGAATTAGGCGGAAGATGAGTCTTACCTTTGGGATGTCAACTTGAATCGCCATTTAGAGTCAGAGGGATGCTTGGTTCGTCCTTGGATTGCGAAGGAGTACTGTTGCTCGAGCTTGTGTTCTTCAGAACGGCTGGAGGTTGAAGACGAAGGCAGAAGGGTGAAAGTAAAAATGGGCTCGGGTAAAAAAGAGCGGTGTGGATCCCGATAACTTTTATAAGCCTGTTCAGGGGTATTTTGGGGTTCTGTTTCACACTGTGCAGGAATGTGGAGAGGCCCGCGGTAGATACGCGCGGTGATCGAGGTGGTCTGTAACTGTTTATGCTACAATCGAGGGATTTTATTATTAATTTGCAGTTCCACACGCGGGGATCGAGGAAGCCGTACGTCTATCTTAGAGGTAACGGCTACAGCAACGGCTACAGTGGAGAGAATTTCGGCACGTAAAGTATTATACGCTCCGAAACTAGGGGGCATGTGTTGACACCGTTTTTCGACACGTGTCAAATGGGCCAAGGCTTGACTGGTCAGTAGCCGTTCTCCATTGGCATCGGGAGAATTTTTGAGCCGATGTTGCCGATGAGAAAGTGCTGCGGGAAGACCAAGTGCGTTGCCGATGGAAGCTGATGAGCTTTGCCGACAAGTTAATGGGTGAAGTCTTGCTGAAACTGATTGCCGATGAAAAGTCATCGTCGATGGCTTGCCGATTGCCGATAAGGGCTCGTTGTCGATTGTCGATGGAAGATGGTTGCCGATTGCCGATCGGGAAAGTATTGTCGATGCCGATGGGCGTGACTTAGCACTTGGCGGCAGCGGAGGATTACAAGTGGCAAAGAAGCAAGGTGCGGATTGAAGGGGTCTGTCGATGGAAAGTTTCCATCGAAGGGAAGTATAAAGAAACTGGTGTTTTGTACCAGTATTATTATAGTAGTTTGAGTCCGACTCTTGCATAAGTCGTTTATTTTCCTTTAAAATAGGTGTGTTTGTTTAGGAAATAAATATTGTTATCCGGCTCCTGCGCGAGTCAGTTTCCTTTAAAATAGGAGTTTGTTTTAGGATGGATATGTGTCGTGTCTTTGTACAACTCTCCATGCGGGAGTATAAATATGTGCCCGAGGGCTATGGAATAAAAACAATCCAATTCAAAAAACAAACCAATTTTATCTTATTCTACCTTTTATCGCAATTTACCTTTTTACTGCATTAGCTATAGATTTCAACGAGTTCTTCAAGCTTTCGATGGGTTGCATCACCTTGATCTGCGTCAAATCCTTGCTAGTTCCGCGTGGGAGTACCTCTAGGCTTTGGCAATCCGAGCGCATCGCTGTTTGCCTCGTCTAGCTCTGCTCTAGTTACCCCTGATCAATCTGAGCCTTGACGTCCGGGCGCATCGCTGTCGTCTCGTTCAGTTTGTTCTAGTTATCATCCTTGTCGATTGATTGGTCAAATCGACTGGCACGCCCTCGACATCGAGCTTTGGGTAATAGCCCGAGGTGTTCACAGATCTGACGTTTTTTGTGTCAACATATGTATTACAACAAAGTACACTTTTGTAACATTTTTTTGTAACATTAATTTGGTCTTACTATAATTGTTATCAGTAACACATTTTTATAAAAAAAATGTTTTGTGTTACAACTAAAATTTGTAATACATATTTTATGTTACTATAAAATTTTACTGGAACACATCGATAAACATGTTACATAAAAGTGTTACAATATCCTTGTTTTGTAGTAGTGATATATATATATATAATATTGAAGTTGCAAATAATTTAGTGAAAAAATTATCAAGGCCTCTTTTGCACATTTTTAGGTATATCAAAATGGCCCGCTCCTCATTTGCTGCTTCAAATCATAGACACGCTTATCTTATTCGCATAATCTAATAAGTAATAACCAAGTGCAAAATAATCGACGCATGTCTCACATGATCATGCATTGCAATGGAACATATGCTTCTTGCATGGACACATCGATGACTTACATCTCGGAGTTTATTTAGCGACCACATCTACTAGCACAGAAATGGTTTCTATTGACGCCATGCATTTATTTTCACTGGCTGTTTAGATTAACGGATGCCAGTGGAAATCCAGACTTAAAAACCGCCTCTGGAAAGATATTAGCACTCACGGTTTTATTAAGGAAACCGCTAGTGTAAATGTTGCATTTGCACTGGCGGTTTTCTTAGCAAACCACCGGTGTTAATTCATTTACACTGGCGGTTTTCTTAACGAATTGCCAGTGCTGATTCTGCTCTAAATATCCCTTCTTCCTCCCTGACCCTTCACAGTTCAGCGCAGCCAATTCCATTAAAGACGATTTTGGAGGTCCATTTTTTACAAAATACAAGGGAAGAGGTTTTGATCCTCATTTTTTTGAAGGAGGTCTCTAAGGAAGGTTATTTGGTGCCTCTTTTGGCCTCTTTTAACCTCTATTGCTCAATTTGAGCCATTTTTTAGATCTAGGGTTTCATGAGCTAGCTAGAGAGAAGAATAGCTAGATTTTGTATTTATTTCTATAAATGAGGTCACTTGATTAAGATGGATATATATATATTATTTATCCTCTGCCATTTGGTGATTCTTCACGATTTATTTTCTCCAAGATATATATTTATTTTCATGTATGTACATGAATATATATATTGTAGCTATTGTGTATATTTATATATTTAGAGAGAGAAAATATAGTGTTTTTTATGTATTCTTAAAAAATGGAGGAATTATGTGTTCATGTTTCATGAATGGTGTGTTTCACCCTGCTAATGGGTTTAAATCCAATCCATAACCAAATCAACCTAAAACTAATTCACTCCATACACAATAACTAGATTTTTGTATTTATTTCTATAATTGAGGTGACTAAAATAAGATGGATAGATATTATTTCTCCAAGATATATTTATATTCATGTGCATGAATATATAAATTGTAGCTATATGTGTATATTAGTATATGTAGAGAGAGAAAATACAGTGTTTTTTTGCATTCTTAAAAAATGGAGGAATTATGTGTTCATATTTCATAAATGGTGTGTTTCACCCTGCTAATGGGTTTAAATATAATCCATAACCAAATCAACCTAAAACAATATTATTTTTACCTAATGTGTTTAAATTCTCTCCATGATAGTAGGTCTACAAATTGGAAACTATACAAGTGGGAGGTTTCCATCTTCATTTTTTCTGAGGACGTTGCTAATCAAAAAGTTAGTTATTAACTAATATCTCATATGAATCATACTTTTTGTTGCATTGATATGTTTACAATAAATTCATTATTATACTTTCTACAGGAAATTAAAATGATGGAAAGGTCACTATGAATGTATAATTTACCAAGAGTTGATCCATCATACATACCCGAGGTCCATAGGTTTATTGATGCCGCTAAGAGTCATGCTTTGAGATCAAAGACGAAGCACATATATTGTCCCTGCATAGACTGCAGGAATGTTGTTGTGTTTGATGACACACAATCAATCATTTCTCATCTACTCTGTCGAGGATTTATGAAGGATTACTTGATTTGGACAAAGCATGGAGAGGGAAGCTCTGCGCCTTATATACTTGCAAACCATGCTAACATTGTC
This sequence comes from Microstegium vimineum, assembly GCA_022036555.1. Lineage (NCBI taxonomy): Eukaryota > Viridiplantae > Streptophyta > Magnoliopsida > Poales > Poaceae > Microstegium > Microstegium vimineum. The sequence goes on along the minus strand of CM039134.1, from coordinate 40,727,127 downwards.
ACCAATGGATGTCAGTTTGTACACGGGCCACAACCTGATTGTATCCATAATGAACATGAGCCAAACGTTACTAATGATGGTTTTGTTGGAGGAAATAAAGGTGTCAGAACTGATTATGTTCTACCAACTGTTACTGATGAGGAAGATGCGGAATTATTAGAGGCAATATTGCATCATCATACAGATCCATCATTGTTCTTAATGAGAGGTATGGAGGACATGATGAAGGCAGCAGAAGATCCTTTCTATGATGAGTCTAAGGGTTGTACCAAAGAGTTCACGACCTTACGGTCTGTGCTAAAGTTGTTGATGGTAAAAGCAAGATATTGTTTGATATTGCCTTCGATGTGTTCTTGAGTATTCTTGCAGAAATGCTTCCAAAGGAGAACAAAGTGCCTGCTAACACATACTATGCAAAGAAGCTAATCAGTCCGCTTACTATGGGTGTCGAGAAGATCCACGCGTGTAGAAATCATTGTATCCTATATCGATGTGACTATTATAAAAACTTGGATAGTTGTCCAAATTGTTCTGCGAGTCGATACAAGACGAATAAAGACTATCGAGAGGAACAGTGTGCTGCCTCCATGTATAAAGGGAAGAAGCAAAAGAAGACCCAGCAAAGTTCAAAACCCACAAGAAAAGAAAAAGAAGTAGACTATTACGCACAAAGAAAGGTTCCGGCTTTGGTTATGTGGTACCTTCCTGTGGTTGATCGATTGAGGTGTGTATTCCCAAACCTTGAGGATGCCAAACTTATGAGCTGGCACACTTCTAATGAGCACAAAAATGATGGAAAGCTTCGACATCAAGCCGATGGCAAGCAGTAGCAAGATTTCAATGACAACCACCCAGACTTTGCTAAGGAATCAAGAAATTTTAGGTTCACACTAAGTACTGATGGAATGAATCCATTTGCTGAGAGGAGCAGCAAACATAGCACATGGCCGGTGATCCTCACCATCTATAACCTTCCTCCATGGTTGATGCAGAAGCGGAAGTATCTTTTGCTAATCATTCTTATTTCTGGACCTGCACAACCTGGAGTTGACATGGATGTATTCCTAGAGCCCTTAATGGAGGAAATGAAACTACTATGGGAAACAGGTGCTCAAATGGCGGATGAGTACATGAAAGATTCATTCACACTGAGAGCAATTATTTTTGTTACAATCAATGATTACCCTGCTCTCTTCACATTATCCGGGCAGTTCAAGGGAAAGGTTGGTTGTGTGGTATGCATAGATGAAACTGCTCACATGTCTCTTGATTCATCTAAGAAGGTAGTGTACACGATGCACAGGTGATTCTTACCAAAAGGGCGTAGGTACCGCCTTTGAAAAAATGGTTAAGTACTTTGACAATAGTGATGAACTAAATTCTACTGCTCCATCATGTATCAGTAAAGGTCAGAGAGTTTTCCAAATAGTGAGAGATATCAAATTTGTTTTTGGGAAGAAGACAAAAGATGACAAACCAAGAAAGGATGTCAAACCAAATCTAGGTGCTACATTCAAGAAGATGTCTATTTTCTTCAAGTATTTGCCATATTGGAAAGAGCTAGATGTACGACACACGATTGATGGTATGCATGTTCAGAAGAACGTGTTCGAAAGCATAATTGGCACCTTGTTAGACATAAAGGGCAATACAAAGGAAGGACTCAATTCATGTAAGGACATGTTGAAATTAGGAATAAAAAAAGAGCTTCACCCTATTGAGCAACAAAATGGAAAGTACCATCTCCCAGTCGCAAGCTACAACCTCAGCACAGAGGAAAAGCATGCAATGTGTGTTTGGTTGAAGAATTTGAATATCCCATCTGGATTTTGCTCAAACATACGGAGTATTGTGTCAATAAAAGACCTTACACTCACCAGCTACAATTCACATGATTGTCATGTCATGCTGACTACCTTCCTCCCCATTGCCATCAGGGCTATAAATCCGGTGTTCTTAAAGATGGCAATCACACGTTTGTGCTACTTTTTCAACAAGATATCACAAAAGGTACTTGACCACGATGAGCTGGTGTATCTTCAAGAATTTGTAGTGGAGATAGTGTCACAATTTGAGATGTGTTCCCCCCCATCATTCTTTGACCTTGTGGTGCATTTGGTACCACAAATAGAGGCACTAGGTCCCATGTATTTGCATGAGATGTGGACGTATGAGTGTTTCATGTCAATCCTAAATGGCTATGTATCAACTCGTGCTCATCCTGAGGCGTCCATGATAGAGGGGTACTGCACTAAAGAGGCCATCGAGTCTGGAGGTCCATTCTGCAATAGAGTCCTAAAAGACCAGGTTCCAATAGGCCTGCCTCCTTCAAGACATGAGGGTAGGCTAAACGACAGTGGGAGGATGGGATGCAAATCATTCATCTCATCAGATTACAATACAGTCCTCGAGGCACACCACAACATCCTATATCATCTCTCTATAATGGAGCCCTTCATCGAGCAACATAAGAATGAACTGAAGAAACATAATCCCTAGCACTCAGACGATGAGCTAATGAAGGAACACAAGCATCAATTCACTGCATGGCTAAGGGAGCAGCACAAGCACATTCTAGATGGGGAAACAATTGAGGAACAAACAATCAAAATGTTGACATCTGGACCATCATGCCAGGTAAAGACATGGCAAACCTATGACATTAGTGGCTTCACATTTTATACCAAGTCCAAAGACCAAAAAAGCATGTCACAGAATAGTGGTGTTAGATGCGATGCCATCGATGATGAAACTAGTGAGATTACTGCATACTTTGGCTTCATTAAGGACATATGGGAACTAGACTATGGGGCATTTGTTATCCCCGTGTTTCAATGTCAATGGGTTGAAGACAAACATGTCACAGTGGACAACTATGGGCTCAGAGTTCTTGATCTAAGTAAGGTAGGTTACAAAGATGACCCGTAGATCCTAACTAACCGTGCTGCACATGTCTTCTATGCTGAACAAACCCTTTCTAAGAATGAGAAGAAAAGCTTTGACAAACTGAAGCATGTAGTTATCCCTGGAAAGCAACAAGCTATAGGAGTTGATGATGTATGTGATCTAGAGGATTTTAATCAGTTCAGCGATATGTGTCTCTTTATAGACCATGAAGTGAAGATAAGGAGTGTTGAGCGAAGCATCCCACAAAATTCGTTGCCATGGGTGTGCCATGATGTAATAGGAACAACAGTAGGTAGCTAATTGAATGTATTTGTCATTTTCCATGTAATTCACATTTGCATTAGGATTTTCCATGGGTGCGCCATGATGTAATTCACATTTCTATCATGGCTCATTATTGGTATTTCTTATGAGTATTGGATAAATCCTCAAGTGCACATATTATACTGTTGTAGTACTTCACCCAGGAGTATTCCGCGGTATTGTAATTTATATTCTCCCAAGGGAAAGCAGAGCTAGAAATAATAATAAAAGAGAGATCCTAGAGATCACCTTAATTTAGTATCAACTAGTGTAAGGGGGTAATCAAATAATGATAGAAAGGTGATGATGTAAACAAACCAATAAAGATAAGTCAGAGATAGCTAGTGGGTATAACTATGTGGCAGGACAACGAGAGAGTAAAAGGACTCTTGTGATTCCAACTCTACCTTTGTGGATTAATTATGGCGCACAATTGGTATAAACATTGATTGATTCCTCAATACAAGTATGCTAGGCGAGAGAATAGATCAGTAGGAGGACAAAACTCCTACCGGACTACACTTTCTTTTTATGGGGGGCTTATCTTTTAAGAACTTGCCTAAGAACACATGGTGGAATACAAAGACTAGACAAGGCTGTCACTCTCTTGCTAGCTACCACAAACAATCCGTGCAACAAGCGATAACCAAAGGCAAGATTAAGTATAAGCACCATGCTTACACCTACTCTCACTACTCTAATCGTGTATACGACAATTAAAGCACCCTATGACAAGCAATGATCGCATACAGGAAAGGCCACAAGGATCTCAATCTAGTTTATAACAACTAAATGACAAGATAAACCACAACAATACTGTAGCAAGTATAATATTGCACAAAGTAAAGACTAAGTAAAGTAAAGAAGGAATATTGCATTAAAGAAATAAAGTCTTACAAAAGAGAAATGATACAAGAGCTTATACCAGATCCTCTAGGAAGACAACTCCGGAAAGCCCGAGCAAAGCTCAACTCAACTCTAACTCCCACACTAGACAATACCACTAGACTAATCTCCACTTGAGAACAAGAGAGGCTTGTATGGATTACATCATGACTAGAGAGGAGTGTATGATTCCTCACCAAGGCACATATCAAAGTTTGCCTTTTTTTTCATCCTACTCTAAAGGCTTATGTGGAGCTATAAGGTAGGGATAAAAGATGTAACAAACTTACCTTGCATATATTGTAAAGTCAAATTCCGGATCCAAGGAGAGAAGTGTCATACTCTTAGATCAAGATGTGCAAGTGTGTGGAACATGGCAAATGATCAATACTCATCTATTTGATATGATCCCTCTTTCCAACTTATAAATTTGAGACATAGCTATCTTTATTTATTTATTTTCTATGAGCTTTGATTTGCTCATTATTTTTTTCTAAAACTTGGGACCTTCATGTGCCCCTATATTTTTTTATTTTTCATATTTTTCATAATTTTGCATAGTCTATGTCTCATATACTAGCACTATACTAGAGGGAGAATTTTTCTATTAGAACATGGAGCATGAACTATGTGGAAAATGAAAGACATGTTTCTGCGTACTTCCAGTGTAGAAGCAGCATGTATATGTGGTGTGTACGTGATCTTGATCTTGGGAGCATGATAAATCTCTCAACAAGGGTCACAAAACTTGACCAAACTCAATACAAAGAAAGCAGCTTATGTAGAAAGTTTATATCATGAAGGAGCATATGTGACTTTGGTAGGAATTTTCACCATTGAGGAATAAGAAGTGGTTTTATCATTTTAATAAATAAAACTCCGATAGTCATTCTTGCTTAGAACAATATTATAGCAGCTCTTGTCTTGTTATATCATGTCTCACAACAACTTAGACTTAGTTATAGCATTTGCAACCCATAAAAGTTTTAGGTTCATGATGGTTTCATTTAAGCCAAGTAAGCCATACTTAGAGAAATATCAAGGTGTAAACTAAGTACTAGAGAAACATTTAGCAGAGCAACTATTCATCATTTCCACAAGGGAGATAGATATTTATGGAGCAAATTTAATCTAAGGGAAATAAAACATAATTAATTACTGGGGAAATATTTTTGTTGTTTTTAACATTTTTCAGTTTTTTAATTACGAAAGTGAAATGCAGGAATAAAATGCTGGAATTAAAATTACGAAAATTAAATTGCAAAATTAAAATGCTAAAAATTTAAACTTACCTTAGTGGGGAGGGAACCTCCCCCAAGCTTATTCCTTTCATGGTCCTGGTGGAGGGAAATGCATTGGGTGCATTCCCTGCTGGACGTAGAACATAGCCCATTGCTGGGCGTTGTAGTCTCTAATTGCTTGAACACGTTGCTGGTTTTTGACCGCGTTCTCATAGAGAGTTCCATGCTCCACTCGTAGCTCACCCACTTGATTAGTGAGTAGATCCATGTCGTGACGGAAATCGCGGTATTCTCTTTCCTGTGAAGAAGCAAAAGAGAACTGTGCACTTTGGGTGTGTGATGATGATCTCTGAAATCCGCCACTTGAGCTAGAAAACTGCGTGGCACTAGTGGCTTCATCTTCCTCATAATTTGGTCCTTGGGATGTGCCTTCCTGCTATGTAGCATATGCCATGCTACATGTCACTCGCTGACCTGCAAAACTCCTACGTCCTTCTTGGGTGTCTGCATTCAAGGTTAGTCGCCTACACCTATACAATTTAAGTCTTTCACAAGGAAGTGAAATTCTGGTTGTAGGATCACTAGACATATGACAATATTATTTGGCCCATTAGCCAGCATGTGACCTTGCACAAAGTAAGCCATATCTAGGACATTCCTAGGTGTGTCTAGGAAAAACTGATAATTATCAAGTTGAGCCATGTTGCGCATAATTTTGGTGATCATGGATGTAAACTCAAAGGGTCCTTTTCTTTTAATGGCTGAACACCAGTGATCTACCATGGCTCTAACAGGAATAACAGGAATCTTATTTACCCTGGCAAAAAGTATTCTTAACTCATTCTCCGTTACGATTCTCACATCATCTCTAGGGAACAAAGTTATTCCTATCCAACGATGCATGAAACGTAACGTGGGATTATGAATATCATTTGTTCGAGGGTATCTAGCACTATCTTTTCTAGAGATTTGTTTCCAAAATTCACATCTATTGTACCCCTTGGTAGCATGTTCAAGATTAACATCACATTTTTCTCTACACCCAAGAACAAGACCAAATTTTTTCCAGGTAAAAGTAAGTGGATGATTAAGCAACCGGAGAGTAAGCCTTTGCGCATTCATGTTAACTGTGCTTAGGAATTCTAGAGTTAAAAGTCTACTTCATGGGTCTCTAGATATATCCCAAAATTTACTAGTCCACCCCATAGCATTAAAGACTTCATCAAATTCTATGTCTAAGCCCATTTTTGCTAAGATGTTAGGATCAATTACCTTGGTGTGCTCGTAGTCACATACCTTCAATTTGTTGAACATGGTCATCTCATGAAGTGTAAGACTGATGATGGTGTCCGGATCAACGACCCGTGATGATTGATCTTCCGAAATATCGGTCGGTTCGTAATGACCGGTACTAGGATATTCTTGCTCGTACTCACCATGGCTAGCACTACTAGCCATGATTTCGGTGGCGCCCGAACCATGCACTGAATCATGCCTTGAATCAATTGACATGATCTTCGTACCTTGAGATGAGCTTCCTCCCCGGGAGTTTTTGGATGAACTCCCACTAACTGAGTTGCGTGCCTTCTTGAGTGCTTTCTTGAGGGACTTCATCTTATGACAACGGGACACTACCACTCTAACAAAGCTTATTGGCTAATGATCATACCCCTTCCCTTGATTAGCGGTGAGGTTTATCAGAGAGAGATGGCAAGGATTTTTAGCTCATGAGTTTGCTGGATGAGTGTGTGTGTGTGGAAGAGGCTCTTTGCATGTGTACATATAGCCAAGAGAAGGAGGAGTGCTGAGTGCACTAATGGCTAGGTCAGCCGACCCCCTATGTGCTATCTGAGTGCATTATTTTGCAGGGTAGTGGAGCACAGACGAGATTCCAGACATGGTTGAGATTGGAGGGGTCTCCACTATGTCGGTTGACCACCCTATGGGTGCTTTGGTGATGGACCTTGCACCACGCCAACTTGAGTGGTAAAGGGGAGCAAGGAAATGACAAGAGCCATTTGGCCATGTCGGCTAATTAGCAAGAGATGCTCCATCCTTTGGCTTTGAGTGATTAGAGAAAGAGGATGAATGGCATGGTCATTTGTTGATGCCTCATGATCTAAGAATCAATGAGATGATAGGAGAGTCTACCTCCTTGTGATTAGTGATATGCTTCTCCTGATGATTCGATGGATGGTAAGAAAGTATGTAAGTGTATATAAAAGAGCATGGTGATTGTGGTCTTCTGATGTTTGGAAGAAATGAGTGGTGGAATGGATCATAGTGATGGAGAGATATGCTTTGGCAAGGTGTGGATGAATTCTCGTGAAGAATCTTTTGCATAGGCATTATTCTTGCATGGAATGTGAGAGAGGAGAGAGAGGGACAAGGAAAGGAATGGAGGAGTCAAGGCCATGTCGGCCGATCACCTCCTATGGCCCTAGTTTGATTTTTAGTGCTCAGGCACAAGGAATCTTGAGGCAGAAAGGATTAGAGGGGAGTGGGTCCAAGGCCAGGTTGGCTGACCCCACTCTGGCCTCTAAAGGCCCTAGCTTTGTGACACTAATCTAATTACACAATTTAATATGCAATGCAACTTTCATGGATGAAGAAGGATTCAAAGTTTTACAGGTTAAATTGATTTTCAAAGTTTATTATGACTAAGCATGATTGTGTTTTGAAACTAACAAGAGAAAAGATCATGCACTGAAAAAGATTTCAGGAATTTAAAAGAGAATGCGAAAGAAGACTTACCTTTTTATGAAGCCATGATTTCAGTTGGTGAGATTAGGACCGTCCTCCTCACTTGCTCATCGGATTTGCTGGTGTGGTTTCGGAGGTGGAGTGGTGCATGGCTTGATCACTTTCTTTCGCCATACCCGTTTGGGTTTCGCCCGAGGTTGTTGCTTCACTTTTGTCAGGTACGTATAATTAACGTAGGGATCGATTTCAAATACCTTGACTATGGAGCATTGCTTGGTTTTTGGCTTGAAGTGGAATATCTCCTGAGTTCCATTGATGTTGAATTGGATTTCTCCAGCTCCTACATCGATGTGTGCATTGGCGGTGCTGAGGAATGGCCTTCCTAGGATGAGTAGAGTCCTCTTGTCCACTTCCATGTCCAACACCACGAAATCCATGAGGATGAAAAATTCTCGTATCTTGACAGGAATATTTTCAGCAATCCCCGCGGGGTAGCGAATTGATTGATCCTCCAGCTACAAACACATTGGTGTAGGGGACAAGGTAGTATGACTTAATTTATGAAACACTACCTTTGGCATGATGCTGACGCTTGCTCCCAGATCGCAGAGTGCATGGTCGAACTGCTGAGTCCCGATGGAGCAATCAATGGTAGGACACCCTGGGTCCTTCTTCTTTAATGGAAGTTGATTGAGTATAGTTGTGCTACACTCTTCCGTTAAATTGACAACTTTGGTCATGGGTAATGGCCTTTTGTTGTTGAGGATATCCCGTAGGTACTTGGCATAGGTTGGAACCTACATTGCATCAAGTAGGAGAATATGGACATATAATTGACGAATTACCTCAACGAATTTCCCAAAGCGCTCATCTGAGGATTGTCTTCTTGGCTTGTTTAGAAATGGTAGTAGTACATTTGTGTCATAATACTCGTGTGGGGCCATCTTCCCATGGAACTTGATGGGGTCATGGAGTGGTGTAAGTCCTTCTTCTTCGTCTTCATGTTGTTCTTCTGCTTCAACTTATTTCTCCTTGTTGATTTGCCTGAAGTGTTAGGATGTGGTGGAACGCGAGTGGACTTACCCCCTCTCGTGGTCACCGAATTTATACTAGAGACTTTTTCAGGTTTACCAAGACTTGGAGCAGAAGATATCAATTGAGACAGTTTTCTTTCTAACATGTTATTAAGATTCAATTGATTCATGACAACAAAAGCAAAGTCATCCATTTTATTATTTAAAGCTTCAAGGGTCTTACTATTAGCCGCTAGTTTATTGTTTATGCTTTCATTAATCCTAGCTTGGCTTAGAACAAGATCTTTAAATGAAGGCTGATTAAAATTATGAAAGCTTTTACCTTCATTACCTTGATAGGAGCGTCGTGGCTTTGATCCAGATTGCTGAGGTCAATTCTCATTGTTGTTGATGAAGCTCACGCCTTCGTTTGGAGGCATAGTGTTGGATGGCTTCTCCATCCTTCTTGAAATTTGCTTGTTCTTCGAGTTTCTTCATCAAGAGATCCATCCGTGTGGAGAGTGCATTTACTTCATGTATAGTTTCTACACTCTTCTTCTTAACTTGGAGTTTTTCATCTTTCCACCCTTGATTTGTCACCATCTTCTCAATGAGGTCTTTTGCTTGTGTGACGTTGAGTGAAGTCAATGCTCCTCTTGCGGCTGCATCAAGGTGACTACCGGCTATTCTTGTTAGCCCATAGTAGAAGCCTTGAATCAGGAGCCAATCTTGAATTCCGTGATGAGGGCATCCCCGAATGTACTCCTGGAGATGTTCCCATGCTTCGGGAATAGTCTCGTCCGCTTGTTGTTGGAAGCTTGAAATTCTTCCGCGAAGGGCGGTGGTTTTGCCCATCGGGAAGAACTTCTTGAGAAAATCATTGGCACATTTCTCCCAAGTGGCAACTTCCTCAGAATGAGCATAGAACCATTGCTTCGCCTTCCTGAGTAATGAGAACAGGAAAAGGCGGAGATGAATGATATCTGATGCAACATTCTTAATGGAAATGGTGCCACTTACCTCCAAGAAGTGTTGGAGATGTGCATTAGCATCCTCATGGGACTTCCCGCTAAAAGGGTTGGCTTGCACTAAGTTGATCAAGGCTGGCTTCAGCTCGAAGGTAGCACCCCTGTATTAACGTCTGGTCCTTGGGCCACGTGAGCAACTGAAGGAGCCAAGAAGTCAGAAATAGCCTCTTGAGCCATAGCATGCTTGATGAACGGAGTGGAGCCTCCTTCCTTGAGTGGATCCGAATTCGAGGTGAACTTTTGAGGGGACACTAGACGATGTCTAGAGTTCCTTCGAAAGCTCTTAGGGTTTTCTAGTGTGGTTGCTCGAAACTGGAACTCACTCATACAATGCCTTGCTTCACAATTAAGAAAGACAAAGGCAAGGGGTAAGCCCCTATAACTATTTGTTAACTAATTTGATAGTAAACTCTGGATTTAATTTTATTAAAATTTCTAGACTATGCTTTCCCTGGCAACGACGCCAGAAATGCTTGTTGGTATTTCTTATGACTATTGGAAAAATCCACAAGCGCACAGATTATACCGTTGTAGCACTTCAACCAGGAGTATTCCGGGGTATCGTAATTTATATTCTCCCAAGGGAAAGCGGAGCTAGAAATAATAATAAAAGAGATAGGAAGGTAATCGGATAATGATATGAAGGTGATGATGTAACAAACTGAAAGGATCAAGATGCCCATGAGGGGGGGTGAATTGGGCTTGTTTTAAATTTCTAAAGCAAATATGAAAACCTATCAAATGCCAATCACCCCTAGTGCCTACCGGTCGTGTGTCCTAGCTAGAAAGCGGTAGCAGTTCATGGAATTAAAAGACACCCTAAGCAATTCTAGTGGGAAATGAAACAACAAGACGGAATGTAATGCGGAAATGTAAAGAGCTAGGGAAAAGAGATTCTCAGTGACGCAGCGATGTTTTCCCAAGGTGTCGACACACCCCCCTAGTCCTCGTTGGAGAACCTCGCAAGGTATAGCTCCCCCTCTACACGCGCAAGGGTAAAGTGCTCTCTACGGGCTGATTCTTCGCCACTCCGGCTCGGTGAATCGCCCACAACCGATCACAGAAGCTTGAAGAAGAGCCGCCGACAATCTTCCGGCGATCACTTCCTCCGAACACCACCAAACCGTCTAGGTGCTGTCGAACACCAAGAGTAACAAGCACAAGACCTTCACTTGACCAACTCAAGGCTAGGAAGGTGGATGGATGCACACAAGTTACTCCTAATCACTCTAGGAGGGAAGAACAAGATGAACTCTCTCAAACCTCTCCCTCACTAGGCACTTGGCTCTCCAAGGATTCTCTCAAGGTCTAACCAGCTGAAACAATGGCCAAGAGAGGTCCTAAGGACGAAGGGGGCAACTATAAATAGTCCCCACCTCCAAAACTAGCCGTTTTCTGCTTTTTCTCTTCTCTGTGAAGCCACCGGACTAGTCCAGAGCTAACACCACCGGACCAAGCAGCCTGGTCCGGAGCTCACTCTCTGCTGAGAAACAGACACCGTCGGACCACTTGCCTTAGTCCGACGCCCTGGTCCGACGCACTGGTCTGGAGCCAGGGTGCTCACTGAGTGAAAACACTTTCTCTTCTTCGAACCTCCGGACCACTCTCCTTGGTCCGGAGCCCTGGTCCGACGCGCAGGTCCGGAGCCAGGGAGCTCACTGAGTTGGATCACAGCTCTGCCTGTGAGCGTCGGACTACCCGTCGGACCCTCCGTCGGACTAGTCCGGAGCTCACTCCTAGGGCAGGCTTTCACTGACAGAGGCCACCGGACCACTTGCCTATGGTCCGGTGCTCTTCCAGACAGGTGGTCCGGAGCTCTGTCTCTGAACTGGCTTCTAAGGCAAGGCCGTCGGACTCCTCTCCTTGGTCCGACGCTTCCTTAGCAAGCTGGTCCGGAGCTCTTTTCTCCCCTTTTCTCAACTCTTATCACTAAGGTTTCTTAAGGGATTTTGCTCCTACCAACTTAAGACATACCAAGGGATTATAGCAGGGTCTCTAGGACTGGTTGTTACAAGTGTGCATATATCCACTTTCCTAAACTCTCCTAGGTCAAGCTACTAATCTCATACCCCCCTTAATAGTAGGGTCAAAGGAAAAACAAAGACCTAGCTATACTTAGTGCCCTTCTCAACCTTATGGCACTAAGGACTAGCCTAGTCTTCAACTTGTATCATCATCCTTTGAAACCGAAACGATTTCCATATTGGGAGCACGAATATCCATTAAGCCCATTCAAATTGTATCACTAATGACCTAACACAAATGACTTTGCCTCTGCAAAACACATGTTAGTCATAGTGACCTAGCATTGTCATTAATCGCCTAAACATAAGGGACCATGATTCTTCACAAACCAATAAAGATAAGTCAGAGATAGCTAGTGGGTATAACTATGTGGGAGGACAACGAGAGAGTAAAAGGACTCCTGTGATTCCAACTCTACCTTTGTGGATTAACTATGGCACACAATTGGTATAAACATTGATTGATTCCTTAATACAAGTATGCTAGGCGAGAGGATAGATCAGTAGGAGCACAAAACTCCTACCGGACCATGCTCTCTTTTTATGGGGGCCTTATCTTTTAAGAACTTTCCTAAGAACACGTGGTGGAATACAAAGACTAGACAAGGCTGTCACTCTCTTGCTAGCTACCACAAACAATCCGTGCAACAAACAATAACCAAAGACAAGATTAAGTATAAGCACCACGCTTACACCTACTCTCACTACTCTAATCATGTATACGACAATTAAAGCACCCTATGACAAGCGATGATCGCATACACGAAAGGCCACAAGGATCTCAATCTAGTTTATAACAACTAAATGACAAGATAAACAACAACAATACTATAGCAAGTATAATATTGCACAAAGTAAAGACTAAGTAAAGTAAAGAAGGAATATTGCATTAAAGAAATAAAGTCTTACAAAAGAGAAAAGATACAAGAGCTTATACCAGATCCTCCAGGAAGACAACTCCGGAAAGCCGAGCAAAGCTCAACTCAGCTCTAACTCCCACACTAGAGAACACCACTAGACTAATCTCCACTTGAGAACAAGAGAGGCTTGTATGGATTACATCATGACTAGAGAGGGGGGTATGAGCCTCCATTTATAGCGGGAGGTGGTGTAGGGACCTACTCCAGCGCCACGTCAGCGATCCAGGAGGCTTCAATCCTCCACCCTTGGATCCACCGTCTCTAAACCGACTTAGAGTGTGTGGATGTGATCTTCAACATGTGTTTATTGTGCAGGGGAGTCACCAGGCGCAACACCGACCTAGGGGGATGTCGGCCGACCCCCCCCCCCTATGGCCTATGGGTCCTCCTCTTGCCTTCTAGAGCATACCCCACTGGTCAGGGACCAAGTGGGGGCTGGAGCTCCTGGTGTGGCGTCGGCCGACCTCCCTATGGAGGTCTGGCCCCACCTCGGCCTTCCAGAAGGTGTCCCCACTTGTCATGTCTCTTGGTTGGGTTTTCTGAGCTGTTTGTCACATTGATCTCTTTGACGTGGGCCCATAGATCCATGTGAGTTGCATGTGGACTGTTGGGAGAAAGCACAGAGTGATCCAAGGGTTGAGATCCACTCTGGAGTGCTTCTCCTGGATCATGGCCAGAGGGGAGAGCTGGTGGGCCCTATAGGAGGTCAGTCGACCCCTTATGTGGGTCCCACTGGCTCTCCTTTGCTCCATTTCTTTAATCCTACAATCAAATACTCATGGACATGTGGAACTTGTTATTTTATAAAATATGCTCATGATGTGATTGTTTTATCCTTGATCCTGAGGTTGTTGACAGAATTTTAGTTATGTAAAAGTGTATCATTCTTGGTGCCAACACTCATGTATTCAAACTTGTGTATTTCTAAGTCCTAATCACTACACACTAAGGCTAAACACTAAGTACTAAGCACTAAACACTAAGCACTACACACTAAGGACTACACACTAAGCCCTAAGCCTAAACACTAAGCTCTAAGCCCTAAGCACTACACACTAAGCCTAAACACTAAGTACTAAGCACTAAGCACTAAACACTAACCCCTAAGCCTAAACACTAAGCACTAAACCCTAAGCCCTAAGCACTAAACACTAAGCCCTAAGCCCTAAGCACTAAACACTACGCCCTAAGCAATAAGCACTAAGCACACTAAACACTAACCCCTAAGCCTAAACACTAAGCACTAGACCCTAAGCACTAAAGACTAAGCCCTAAGCACTAAGCCCTAAGCACTAAACACTACACCCTAAGCACTAAGCCCTAAGCACTAAACACTAAGCCCTAAGCCCTAAGAACTAAACACTAAGCCCTAAGCCTAAACACTAAGCCCTAAGCACTAAACACAAACCCCTAAGCCTAAACACTAAGCACTAAGCCCTAAACACTAAACACTAAACACTACACACTAAGCCCTAAGCACTACACACTAAGCCCTAAGCCTAAACAATAAGCCCTAAGCACTACACACTAAGCCCTAAGCCCTAAGTTAAACCTTATAGAAGTTGCATTGGCGGTTCACATTACAAACCACCTGTACAAATAATTTGTACAGACGGTTTTTGTTGAAAACCGTCAGTACAAATTATTTCTACAGGCGGTTTTTAATGTGAACCACCAGTATAAATGATTTGTATAAAAACCGCCTGTACATACCGAACCCTATATAAGAAGTTCAAAATCGGGCTGAAAAATTCTAAGTCCAGGAGCGCGCGCATTTCAGAATCGATGCCGTCAGGCTGCCGGATTTTTCGTTCGCCGTCGCCATTCGAGGTGAGTTCGGATGTTGCGGGTCTTGGCGGGAGTGGGGCGTGGTTACGGCTGGAGCGCGCGGCAGTGGCGTGGTTGCGGGAGCGTGGGTGCTGCGACAGCGCGCGGTAGCGGCGTTGGTTGCAGGTGGCGCCCGTGGCGGTGCGTGCGGGGCATCCGCGGCGGAGCGTGGTGGTGCGCGCAGTGCGCATGGTGCGCCCGCAGTGGTGCGCGCGGGTCGCCCGCGGCGGTGCGTGGCGGAGCGTGCGGGGCGGCCACGGCGGTGCGTGTGGCTGGGCGTGGCGGTGCGCGCGGGGCGGCGGTGCGTCTGGCTGGGCGTGGTGGTGCGCGCGGGGCGGCGGCCGTGACAGCGGCAGCGCGCAGCAGCGACGTGTGCGTGTGGCTGGGCCGCGCGCGTGGCTGTGCTGGGACTGTGGGCTGGCTGGGTTATTTTCATTTTCTATTTTGGTTTAGTGTATTTATGTTTGTGTTTAGTATTTATATATATATTTGTGTGTGTATTTATATTTGCATGGAACTGAGTATTTATATATTTATATTTTGTAACCATCAATCATCAATCTTATAGAAAATCATAGGAAAATCATATAGAAAATCATAGGATAATTAAATAAAATCATAGAAATTCATAGGAAATTGGATGTAATTAGCATGTCTTTGATAAGATGTGTATTTATATGCCTTTGTTTTTATTATATGTTTATTATGCCAATCTATACGAATGTTTAAATATATAATTTACAATAATTTGTACCAGTTGTTACATTGTAGTCATGAGTTCTCCAAACGAGGAGCAAGGATCAGGGTCACACCACACGCACCAGACGAACTCCGATGATGAGCCATACCAATCCCCAAGCGATCCGTGCCCAAGCATAGATAGACAGCGTTGCGGTCAAGAGGAGCGTGACTCTGATTATGATCCATGAGAAGATGAGGTAAATAAGTTTTAGATTTCACAATGCTACTATGTTACATGATTTCACATATATATATATATATAGAGAGAGAGAGAGAGGAACATCTACATTCGTCGTAATTTCTTGTGTGTATATATAGGAGGTAATGTCCCAAATGCGCGAGTTATTATTTGGTGAAGAACAACAACAAGAAGAAGAACAAGTGATGCATGCCTCTGCACCAGAACCGACAGAGACGACCACCAAGAATGCAAGGAAAAGGAAAAGAGGTGACAGAGGAGTAAACAAGTGGCCAGAGAACACTTTTAGGGTTACAGACATAAGCCCGAAAGGAGAGCCCCTATTACCTTCTGAGGTGAATGCTAAGTTCCGGAACACAATTGGGTTCTTAGTTAGGGACAGACTTGACATCAGAATCTCCAAGTGGAAGGATGTGTCACAGAAGGAGAAGAATGCATTATGGGCTAAGTTGGTAACAAGGTTTATTTTCCCTAGTGGTATAGAAGATCTCGCTAAGGAGTATGCGTTGAAGCAATGTGCAATCTCATTCGGAAACTAGAGGTCTGACTTGTGTACCAAATTTGCAATAAAGGGTTGGACCCGACAAGTAAGTAAAAAATTACCCCATGCCAGTGGGTGCATTTTATATAACAGAAGACTAACCCAGAATTCTTAGCTCGGAGCCAAGCCAATTCTGAACTTGCAAAGAGGAACAAGTACCACCACCGCCTTGACACTAGTGGTTACAAGCTTAAGGCTCCCAAATGGACGGAAGAAGAGGCAAAGGAAAAGGCTGCAGGATTGACAGTGCTTTCTAAACAAGCTGGTCCTAGGAGCGCGCGTTGGCTTCGTGCTTGAAAGCCAATAGAAATGGAGACTGCTCTATCTTTTGAAGATCCAATGGTTGCAGAGGCTGCAAAGAACATTTATTATATGGTAGCTAAGGAGAAGGATGGGTCATTCAAGCCACAAAGGGAGAAGGACATCCTTACTCTTGCTCTGGGTAACCCTGAGCATCCTGGTCGTGTACGAGGCACCTCGTCTAGGTTGGGATGGAAAGAAGGATTTGGTGATGAGTGGTCAGATATGTACAGGAAACACGATCGATACAAGGAAGCAATGAAGAATTATTTTGAGGATGAGGCTAAGAAGGACTTTAAAGACATGATGACTCAATTGCTTTTCAATCCTGATCCTCAGTTGGTGCAGCAACTTGTGAGTGCGATGTCTGTCCAACAAATGACCACACAGGATGGCGGTATGCAGCTAGCAGTCCCCGCAACTCAACCCTTGGGTACTCAACTGATGGTCACACAACAGCCACCCATTCCAAGCAGTGTTGCATCTACAACTAACAAGGTTTGCTATCCAGTTGATGGAATTGTTAGTCCGACACCTTGCTCCCTAGTGATAAGATATGGTATCAACAATATCCGTACAAGCGAAGTAGCCACAGGCTTTGCGATTCCAGGACGCATTTTCCATGGTAGCGACATACCTGAAGACTACTGTAGGGTGGAGGTGTTGACAGTCGTCCAAGGGTATGAGGACAACATGCTAGACATCCCCGGTCCATAGGGTATTGAGAAGCTCGGACAGGCTATCAAGAATTTTATACTTTGGCCCGACGAGATATTCAGTTGAGTGGGCCACCACCTTCCTCTGAAGCTGATCCTCTTCCTAACCCACATTCATCACAAGCACATTCTATGCCAAACCCACCATCACCTATCCACCATCCACCACGATCACCATCACCTAGACCACAAACTCCTCCACCATCACCATTCAATCATCCAGCTTCGGTCCAACCTGAAGAAGGACCTGAACAAATGATAGTGACACCATTGCTGACGCCAACAAAAGCTAAGAAGAAGAAATTTATAATACCCAAATTGGTTTCCCGCTTCGAGCCAAAAACTAAATCTGCTGGCACGGCCCAATTTTTATCAGGAATTGCATAGACCTGGAAGTCACGTACTGTTGACTTGTTTGAGCAGGAGAAGTCAGCTAGAGTAGTGCCAATAAAGATAAAGAAACCAACATGGGAGGATTATAAAAATGTCCCTAATAAATATGTGCCAGGTAGACCTCTACTCACATGGGAAGAATGATAGAGCTCCCACCTGGTATAAAAAGGTTCCATGATTGGTACATGAGAGCATCTGCGGCGGGCGTCCACGCAATCCACGTGAGTATACCGCCATGAGCTTTCATTAGTGGCCGACAAATAGCTATTATTACCTTCGAGGATATATGGTTGATGATGAACCTCGAGAGACTCGATGTACAACTCATCACATTGTTTGCATTGTAAGTGTTATGTACAAATACATGTGTTATTATTATTGAGTTGTATTTGTTTTCAAACTCTAAGATGCACATGGTGAGTTGCAGAATGCAACATGACGGCCAGGAGGTGCGTTATGGTGGTGATCTGAATTACGAGGCTAGTGAAAGGGTTGGGTATTGTGACACCCTGTGTCAACCTAGCATTAGGATCATCATTAGCCACTAAGCATAAGCATTTCATTGCATTCATGTTTATCATATGGCATCATTTCATGTCTGTGTTTTTAAATGTCTTTGAAACTTGAATTGGATAAGTGCTCTATGCTCTAGTCTTGTTTAACTTGCTTAGCTAAGTTTGTTACACCTAGAATAAAGAGTAGATGGTTTTTCTTGCTAATCACCTTGCTTAATTAAGCTTAGTTTAATTATTAAGAATAAAAGTATTTCTTTTACTTAAATGGTTTATTTAGTTTTAAATCTAGTACCCCTTGAAATAATGATTTTCAGAAAATGTGACCTACATGAAAAATGTGGAGAATATTATTCTGAACAACTTTGATTTAAATTTCAAATCTTAGTTTTGAGTTTATGAAACTATTTTGAATCAAATTCAGTTTGAAACAAATAAAAAAATGGAAAAAGGAATTAGATCTGGAAACGGGTCGAGTTAATCCTTTCGGCCCACTCAGCCTTACGCAAGCCCGCGCGCACGCGTGCACACCCGCTGCTCCCGTGCACGCGCGACGCACGTGCACCGCGCCCGACACGGCCGCGTCGTACGCCGGCAGCCGCACCGCGTGGCGCATTGCCCCTGCCCGTACGCCGTCGACCACCACTCATTGTGCGCCGCTCGCTGACGCATTGCGCCGACCACGCGCTCGCCCACTCACTGCCTCTGCTCGCGCAGAGCACCGCGCAGCGTGCCGCGCCTTCACCTCGCCGTCGCATCACCATTACACCGCCGCAGCGCCTGCTTCCGGCCAGCTGCTCGCCCCGTCACAGTCGCAATCGAGCCCGAATCCGCCCTAACGGCGCTAGGACCAAGTCTCACTCTGGCCCGCGCGCTATCGCCTCTGCCCTGTGCGCCGCAGACACGCAGCGCACGCCACCGCACTGCAGCCGTCACGTCACGGCCCTCACCGGCCGCGCCGGTTGGCCACGACCACGCAGAAGGGAGCGCTTACACCCGCTCTCCCTCTCGAAACCGCAAGCACCCCCGCTCACTCTCTATCTCGCATGCTCTGCCTCACATTCACCGCGCAGAGCACCGAGACACCGCAACCACCCCCTTCATCAATTCGCTACCATCCGAGCTTCTCCGCTTGATCCACCGTGCACACCACTCCGTCTTCACCTCGCACACGCCCTACTCACCCTTGCAGCACCAGCCGAGCACTCCTCTCACCGGAACGCCATTTCCGTTCCTCAGCTCACAGTCGTCACCACAAGAACCACTCCGTGTTCACCTCTCTCTCGACCACCTCCGCTACTTCCATTTCCGTGGAAGCTTCACCGAAGGTAGTAGAGGTGAGAACACCCTTCCTCTAGCACTCTTTCACCCTGGAACAACACAGCGCCGTGCACCATGCGCCATTGCCGCCGCCATGGAGCTCGCACGTGGCCGGACTTCCACAGAGCCGCTACGGTTCAAACAATTCCCGTCCTACACTCACCACACCACCGTGGCGCTCATGCACCCGCTCGTTGGGCCACACAACACCGGTGAGAGCCTCGCCACATTGCACCGCCGCGTCGCGCCGCCACCGCACGCCGCCGGCTCGCTACAGGGTCGCGCTGGCTCAACCAACACCACCAGCCGATGCGCGTCATCACCACGAGACCAGCGCATCCACCCTCGCCGCCGATGAGCTCACCGCCAGCGAGAAAACGCTGGTCAGCGTTTTGCCCTGCTCTGTTCACGCCGACAGGTGGACCCGAGTGGACCCCGGGGGCCCGCCTGTCAGCCGCTCAGCTCGCGCCCACGCGCACTGGGCCGAGCCCATACATTGTTCACCGTGGGCCGATTTCATAAATGCTTTTCCTTTTTCCTATTTTCAGTAAATGTTTTAGTGCTTGTTTATTTAATATCTAGAGTTTGTTAAACCCTAAAATGGTGAAATAAATTGTGTTAGACTCTATAAATGAAGATCTTTCTGTTAAAAATATAAAAGTAATTTTTGGAGAATGTCTTCAGTACTAATGTTTAAATAGTTTTTTTCTGCATTTATCCAAGTTAAATGTGTTCCTACACGATATGATCAAATAAAAATGTGAGCTTTTTATGCTAGCTTTGTCATCCTGTGTTTAAGCTAGGAAAATGTAAGATGCCATGCTTCGGTGAAGAAATTAATTAATACTTATTAAAATGTGTTTCTGTTGCTTTCTTAGATTAATTCCTATGGTAAATCCATGCTTATATAAATCATGAAACTTTTTGTGTAGCCTCTGTGTACCATGATATGTCTAGGAAAAAATATAATAGATGGTATGTTATATGGCAGAAAAGATACTTGTAGTTCAAGTGTTCTTTTCTAGGGTTTTTTTGGAAAATCATATAGAAAATAATCTGGTAGTGTTGATCATGGAACTTTCTTGATAAATATGTTTCTAAGCAAAGAACCTATTAGAAATAAGTTATAGCATGTTTCACCCTGTTAACCAGTAGGCCTAGTTCAAAGTGCTTTTTCTGCATTTAATTTAATCTTTTTGTAGCTGTTGTTTGGTAGCTTTGCTTTAGGTAAAATTTCTACAGTAGTATACTTTAAGCTTGCTCTATCCTTTGTAATTTTGGTAGATTTTTCTGAGTGATCTATAATAGACTTGCTGTGTAATGTGAAACTAGAATGAATATTAGGTTAACTCTAAAAGCAATCTTTGAGTGATTAAATCTTGTTCAAGCATCATCCCTGCACCATCAAGTTTACTTATATGCATTGCAACCATTCAGGATCAGTAGAGGAACACCAGGTGCCACTTCTAGAAGTAGAAGTCCAGGAGGTGCAGGAGTTGAATGAGGAGTACCACGAGCTCGACACTAACCTCCCCGAGTGCCCTGACCATCAGCCCTCTACCTTTACTCAAGGCAATCCCCGAGCATCTTTAAGCCTCCCAGTATTTACAATTAATCTACTTGAGTATTTTATACTGTGATGCATTAGGTGGCAGGAGTTGGATGAATCCCATTTGTTGCATTACCTTCCTTGATATTCCTTTTACCTACCTTGTTGACCTGTTAACTAAAAGTAAAAGCAACCGCTTAGCCTGCTTAGAATAAATGGTTACATTTATATTTATGTTCGTATTATCTCATGGGGATAGTACCGATCACGGTTGGCTATATTTGCTATCGTGGAAAGAACCAATGGTAGTAATGAAATGCGGCCAACTGGAAGGCAAGGGCACCAAGTGGTTTTGACTTGGGGGCAGTCCGTCCGTTGGATCGTATAGGTTTGTATACGATGGTGGCCCTCTTACATCTTTGAATGCGCCCTTTCACATAGGGGCCGTTGCGAGTATCGACCCTGAAGCCGAGTAAACACTGTCCGGACCGACTTTCAGTCTGCTGTTAGCACCCTCTAGTTTGTAGATACGACTGGCCCCGTGGTGGCCAACTGATTTCTACAATTGGCTAAACCAATTTGAGCTCGCGACGTTACTACATGGACAGTGTTGAGCGGTAACCCAATGCATGGACCCGACGGGGGAAGTGTGGGCGTGTGTTAAAGGTAATCTTGCCAGCTGGTTGTATATCGATTCGAGTCGCCGCCTCCCACCGGATAGTGGGGGATTATGCTGAGCTTCACCATGGTACAACTCCATGTGACATCGTAATGGTTCTACTAAAATATTGATGAAGGAATTGGATATGGTATTATTATATTGTTTGATTAGATCAAGTGAGTGCCCTAGTACAGGTGCAAAACCTAGAGATAAGGATAGGATGGAAAATGGCTGCTCTCTAATCTTTTAGTATTTCATATTGTTCGCGTTTCCGCAAAAGCAAAGTTTATCCAGATCCACATATCTAGCCATGCATATCCTTGGAGTCTTTATTTTCAGTTAGACGGGTAAGTCTAGCTGAGTACATTCCCGTACTCAGGGTTTATCCCGTTTGTTGCAGATGGCCAAGTATACTTTGGCTATTATAATTACTGTCTCTATCCTGTTGAGGGAGAAGAGGAGTAGGCTTTGGGAAAGGTCCTCTACGAGCTCATCTTTTGTTCTTGTCGGACATGATCTCGTTGGCACCCCTATCTATTAATGGTAGTAGCGTGGAGTAAGACTTTGGGTTTGAGTTTCAAAACAATGTTTCATTTGGTCACGTGTGTTGTGGCGTGAGTACTACTTTATTTGGATCAAAGTGTTGTAATAACTTTATTTCGCACTTCAAGTATTTCGTTTAATTTGGTGGCTCGTTCGAATGTGCATACCTGAGTTTGTGCGATCTTCGTTGGATATACGATTGTTAGAAATCCTTCGAGATTTCCAGACTACCGGGATTATATGGGTTCAAGTGCTTTAAGTGGTAGTTAAATCGGCTACTTTGATACTTGATCTCTTATAATTTGGACGGTTCTACCACAGTTGGTATCAAAGCCAAGTTCAGGTATCCTCATTCGTTTGAGCAACTTTTAAACAAAACGGGTATTCAAAACTATTTTTATAAACAAAATTTGAAAACCTAGGGTGTCAGAGTCTAGTCCTTAGCCCTATACTAGGAAATCAGGTGGCTTAGGATTACTAACTTGGTTCAGGGTTTTGCTCATGCTGTATCTTTAAAAGGTGTCGGGGTATCATTCTTTGGAAGCATGGTACAAGTTTCAAAAAAATTGCATTGACAACTATTTGTGAGTTGTGAGAGTATGACCTTCCAACCGTTGGTCTAGGGAAGTGATATGGTTACTTAAGGATATGCAAGCTTTATGCAAACATATCTGAGAAGTATGAAATGATGGGTGGGTTTTCCGAGCTTGGTGCATAAGGTTTTGGTAACTAACTAATATGTACTTTTTGCGTATCAGGAAGTGCCCGGTGATTTTTCTACATTGGGTTTGTTCTTTGGGCTGACATGAATTTTCTACAGGTACACTAACTACGTATCCGTGTAGAACGAATAACTGCGTAATAGAGATCGTCTTGCCACCGACTAGAACGTTAGGACTTGCGAGTCATCCTAGTTGAGTGAGAACGTACTTACGCTCATGCATCATGTTTACTTATCGCATCATGTCATTCCTCCCCTTAAATTGTAAATTGTTCCTTTTCGATACAAATTTACCAACTTAATATCTGTCTCACGAGAGTTCGAAACCCCTTTTTCTATAGATGCCTTGCACCCGTCTGACCGCCAGGAAGACAACCGGAGGAGCAGGAGTCCCTCGTTACCCGTTGGCAAGAAAGATGACCAAGGGAAAGTTCTTGATGTACTTTGGGCTGCCGACTATCCTTTGGTGGGTTTTGCACACCATTGGATATCCCGAGGGCAGGGAGCCCAAGTACTCTTGGCAGAAGTAGCAGTATGGTCAGGATTCTCTAGTCCATGTTCAGGTCAAGGTAAAAGCTTTGGAAGGAAGGCCAGACTAGTCAGGCTGGACAATATCACCAAGGGAGCTTGTGCTAGGGATGGTGCCAATAGGGCAGCATACCTGGTGCTGAAGGATATCATCGTCCGCTTTCCCGGGGACCTTGCAGCAGCTTGGCCTAGAGTGTTTCCCCGCGGACAGGCTTTTCCTGTGGATTGGACACATGCCGAGGGGACAACACTAGCAGGAGATGAGGAGGAGCTTTTCTACTGCGAGACCCCAGCCCTGAGTGCCACTGGCACGCTGCTTGGCACTTGTGAGAGTTTGGAGCGCAGTCTTGCAGATGTGGCCGAGATCCACAACGCCACTCTTGAGAGCAAGCGTCAGTTGCAACAGGAGTTCGAGACAGCCGTCGCACACCTTCAGGCAGAGTTGGCTCACATGACTCTAGAGCGCAACCAGGCTCAGACCAGGGTGGAGGAGGAGGTCACTGCTCACGTGGTTGGTGAGCAGTTACTCCTCAAGGCCACCAACTCAAGGAATGAAGCTTGGACTGAGTCTGAAGGCTTGCAGGAGAGAAGTTGCAGAGTTAGAGGGGCACCTCAACGAGCAGTAGGAGTACATTAACAACCTGCACGAAGCTTTCCATGCTCTTCACCACCAACAGGTAGCAGCAGGCGCAGCACCTGTACCTGAGGAGCCCGAGCCACAGGACAGAGTGATCCTTGGTCCCGACCCACCAGAGGAGGACATGGCTCCGAACGAGGCCTTCGCCAATGAGCCCTACTTCGACACCGACGGAGAGCACTACTACTCCGACGGCGACTGAGCGCTAGATTAGGAGTTTGATCTTTCGCGCTGAGAGCTTTTGTATCATGTTGTTTAAGACTATGTTTAATTTGGATCTTTGTGATGTGTAAGCCGAATTTGGATTTAAGTCCAGATGTTGTTCTGGCAAGGGATCTGGAATATTATTTGTATGCTTATGACAAGTAATTAATTCTTTGATGTTATGTGGAAAGATGAGTAATTATATCTAGTTGTGTGCTTAATATTACATTTTGTACAACACGGTATTTATTCATTATTCAATATAACATCACCTAATTGTTGCTTGTTAATGTGATATACAGATGCCGGCCGGCTAACACTCGTCGCAACACTTGGGGTGATGGAAAGGCAGTCAGGGAGGACCTTCCACCACCACCACCACCTCCGCTCACACCGGAAGCGTTCTTTGGCCAGTTCTTGCATTGGGCAGCCAAAGGAGTGTGGAGGAGATGCAGCGCCAGATGAATGAGACTTTGCGCAACATTGCTGCCAACACAGCTCAGCAGCAAAGACAACAACAAGGGCCAGCACCTAACCAGTACAGTTCCTACAAGGATTTCATGGACACCCGCCCTCTGATCTTCAAGGAAGCTACTGAACCGCTGGAGGCCGATAAATGGTTGCACTCCATGACACAGAAGTTCCGACTTATGCGCCTGACCGAGGAGCTGAAAGCGGAGTATGCCGCGCACAGGCTGGAAGGACCGGCAAGTATTTGGTGGTCCCAATACCGCGATAACTTGCCTGCTGGCACTGCGGTCACATGGGAAAGGTTCTCCACAGCCATGCACCGTCACTACATCCCAGATGGAGTGATGGAAATGAAGCTCACTGAGTTCATGAGGCTTTCTCAGGGTACCAGGTCAGTGATAGAGTACCTCGCCAGTTTCAACTAGTTGGCCCGCTATGCCACTGACTTCGTCAACACCGACACTAAGTAGATCGCAAGCTTCAAGAGGGGCATGAATGCAACCCTCCTGTCCAAGATGGGAAACAGTTACCGTCCCATGTTCAGCGACTTCATCAGTGACTGTTTGAACCAGGAAGCCAATGACAACAGGTTGCTGGCTGAGACCCGTCGTCGAGTCCCAGAGGGAGGATCCCACTAGAACAGGGGTCCTAATGCTTCAAGGCCAGCATATCGTCCACCACAGGCTGGTGCACGGTTCCGACCACCTCAGGGGAAGATGACCAATGCACATACTCATCCCGCTTACCAGAGGCCTTTCACTGCACCTCTGCCACAGAACAAGGACAAAGCTGGAGGATCTGGAGCTAGAGGGCAAAAGATGCCCTATGCTGTGGGGCCATGTTATAACTGTGGTCAAGCTGGTCACCTGTCTCGTTTCTGCACGAAGCCTAGGAAGCAGTTCAATCAGCAGAAGCGTCATACAGGGAATGTCTACCACACCACCTTGGAGGAAGTGCTAGAAGGAGAACCCATCACAGCTAGTACGTTTCTTGTTAATCAATGTCCTGCAGTTATCTTGTTTGATGCTGGAGCACCGCATTCATTCATTAGTGGGAACTTCGTGTTGCGGAGTCAGCAGAAGGTGGTAGAATTGGAAAAGGAGTATCAGATTAGTGCAGCTGGAGCTGTACTATATACTCGTAAAATGGTAAAGGATGTAGAGATTACCATGGGGACGACATCGTTTAATGTCAGCCTCATTGTAATACCTGAGCTAGGTCTGGATGTCATTCTTGGAATGGAGTGGATGAAGGTTTGGAAAGTGCATCTAGATATAGCCCAGCGTGCAGTATCTATCACAAATCCCCAGAATGGAGCCACTTTTGGAATCCTCTTACCTAAGAATCCGAATTAGTTGGGAGTCATGTTTGCTATCACTGCAGAGCTGTTGAATAAGATCCCTGTAGTCTGTGGATTTCCGGATGTGTTTCCTGACGATCTCCCGGGATTGCCCCTAGACAGAGATGTCGAGTTTGCTATAGAGTTGGTTCCTGGAACAACACCTATATCTAGGAGACCCTATAGGATGCCACCCAACGAGTTAGCCAAACTCAAGAAACAACTCCAAGAGTTGCTAGAAAAGGGTTTGATCCGTCCGAGTTGTTCACCTTGGGGATGTCCCGCCATCTTTGTGAAAAGGAAGGATAAGACCTTAAGAATGTGCGTGGACTATCGCCCTCTCAACACGGTTACCATCAAAAACAAATATCCATTGTCGCGGATTGATTTGTTGTTTGATCAGTTGTACAAAGCTAAAGTGTTCTCCAAGATAGACTTACGATCTGGCTACCATCAGATTATGATCAGAAAAGAGGATGTACCGAAAACCGCTTTCTCCATGAGATACGGTCTCTTTGAATATCTAGTGATGTCCTTTGGGTTGACAAATGCGCCTGCGCATTTTATGTACTTGATGAACTCGGTGTTCATGAAAGAGTTGGACAAGTTTGTAGTGGTTTTCATCGATGACATCCTGGTATATTCGGAAAACAAGAAGGACCACGCAGAACACTTGAGAATAGTGTTTAAACGGCTAAGGGAACATAAGCTTTATGCTAAGTTTAGCAAGTGTGAGTTTTGGTTAACCAAAGTGCCTTTTCTGGGTCATATCCTGTCAGCAGAGGGTATCTCAGTGGACCCCTCAAAAGTGCAAGAAGTCATGAATTGGAAAGCACCCGTTAACGTGCACGAGGTTCGCAGCTTTTTAGGATTGGCCGGATACTACCGTCGTTTTATCCCGAACTTTTCTAAGATAGCTAAACCTATGACAAGGTTAACGCAGAAAAACAAGAAGTTTGAATAGAGCCTAGAATGTGAAATAGCGTTCCGCACCTTGCGGACCCTGTTAACTACTGCACCGGTTTTGGCACAACCAAATTTGGAGGAACCTTTTGATGTGTTTTGCGATGCATCAACCATTGGATTGGGATGTGTGTTAATGCAAAATGGAAGAGTCATTGCTTATGCCTCACGACAACTTCGACCCCATGAAGAGAGTTACCCAACACATGACTTGGAACTAGCAGCAGTCGTGCATGCCTTGAAAATATGGAGACATTACCTAATGAGTAACTTGTGCCCCATCTTCATAAATCATAAAAGTTTGAAGTATTTGTTTACCCAGTCTGAATTGAATATGAGACAGGGGAGATGGTTAGAGTTAATCAAGGATTATAACTTGGAAGTGCATTACCACCCTGGAAAAGCAAATGTTGTAGCAGATGCTTTGAGCCGCAAATCTCATTGCAACTTGTTGCTACCGCTATTAGAAGATGGATTTGATCTAATGCATCCTTTAGTGCTGAATAATATTACGATCCAATGTACCTTGGATAGTGATATTATCGAGGGACAGAAATCAGACAAAGAACTTATGCAAACTAAACAAAGGCTGGAAACCAGTGAATCTCTGAATTTCAAAGTGGATGAGAAAGGAGTCCTTTGGTTCAATCAGCGTCTGGTAGTTCCTAAGGACCAGGTTCTACGAGATAGAATTCTCAATGAAGCACATAACTCAAAGCTATCGATTCACCCTAGCAGTAGCAAGATGTATCCTGACCTCAGGACAAGGTATTGGTGGTCTAGGATGAAATTGGATATTGCGGAATATGTCGCAAAGTGTGATACATGTTGTCGCATTAAGGCAGTACACATGAAACCTGTCGGTTTGCTACAACCTTTATCTATACCTGAGTGGAAGTGGGAAGATATTAGTATAGACTTCATCACAGGGTTACCTACCACTCAGAAAGGAAATGATTCTATATGGTTCATCGTTGATCGCTTAACCAAGGTAGCTCACTTTATACCAGTCAAGGTTACCTACCGACCACATCAGTATGTGGAGCTATATGTTCAGAATATTCTGAGACTGCATGGTATTCCCAAAACCATCATATCAGACAGGGGATCTCAGTTTATCGCTCGATTTTGGGAGCAGTTGCATAAAGAGTTGGGGACAAAGTTGATTCGAAGTTCAGCTTATCATCCTCAGACAGATGGACAAACAGAACGAGTAAACCAAGTGTTGGAAGACATGTTGAGAGCATGTGTGGTGTCAGCAAGAGGATCGTGGGAGAAATGGTTATCATTGGCAGAGTTCTCATATAACAACAATTTCTAAGAAAGCATTAAGATGGCACCGTTCGATGCTTTGTATGGACGAAAGTGTAGAACCCCTGTCAATTGGATTGAAACAGGAGACAAGGGATTCTATGGTATAGATTATGTGAAGGAGGCAGAAGAGATAGTCCGCACTGTTCAACAGCATATCTGGGCAGCTCAGTCTCGATAGAAAGGATATGCTGATCAAAGGAGGAGACCTTTGAGTTTCAAGTTGGTGACTATGTGTACCTTATGGTATCACCTATGAAAGGCATCTGCCGTTTTGGAATTAAAAAGAAGTTAGCACCCCGATATGTCGGACCCTATCGGATTGTTGCTAAGAAAGGGAAGGTAGCTTACCAAGTACAATTACCTCCAAAGATGAGTGCTATCTTTCCAGTGTTTCACGTATCTCAGTTCAAGAAATGTCTTCGAGTCCCGGAAGAAGAAGTAGTACAGAGTTCCGACATCGTGATTAGATCAGACTTGGAGTACTTTGAGAGACCAGAAAAGATCTTGGACACGAAAACCAGAGTTACCAGAAACCGAGAAGTGAAGACTTTCAAGGTTCTTTGGAGTAATCATGGTCCGAACGATGCAACCTGGGAGACCGAGGCCTACCTAAGCGCAAACTATCCCGTCTTTTATAATGAGTGGTACGAAACACAAAATCTCGGGACGAGATTTCTTTAAGGGGGGAAGGGTTGTGACACCCTGTGTCAAGCTTGCATTAGGATCATCATTAGCCACTAAGCATAAGCATTTCATTGCAAGCATGTTTATCATATGGCATCATTTCATGTGTGTGTTTTTAAATGTTTTTGAAACTAGAATTGGATAAGTGCTCTATCCTCTAGTCTTGTTTAACTTTCTTAGCTAAGTTTGTTACACCTAGAATAAAGAGTCGATGGTTTTTCTTGCTAATCACCTTGCTTAATTAATCTTAGTTTAATTATTAAGAATAAAAGTATTTCTTTTACTTAAATGGTTTATTTAGTTTTAAATCTAGTACCCCTTGAAATAATGGTTTTCAGAAAATGTGACCTACATGAAAAATGTGGAGAATATTATTCTGAACAACTTTGGTTTAAATTTCAAATCTTAGTTTTGAGTTTTTGAAACTGTTTTGAATCAAATTCAGTTTGAAACAAATAAAAAAATGAAAAAAGGAATCAGATATGGAAACGGACCGAGTTAACCCTTTCGGCCCACTCGGCCTTATGCAAGCCTGTGTGCACGCGCGCACACCCGCCGCTCCCGCGCACGCGCTTCGCACGTGCGACGCACGCGCACCGCACCACGTGCGCATTGCCCCTGCACGTACACTGTCGACCACCACTCGTTGTGCGCCGCTCGCTGACGCATTGCGCCGACCACGCGCTCGCCCACTCGCCGCCTCTGCTCGCGCAGACCACCGCGCAGCGTGCCGCGCCTTCACCTCGCCGTCGCATCACCATTACACCGCCGCAGCGCCTGCTTCCGGCCAACTGCTCGCCCCGTCACAGTCGCAATCGAGCGTGAATCCGCACTAAAGGCGCTACGACCAAGTCTCGCTCTGGCTCGCGCGCTATCGCCTCTGCCCCGCGCGCCGCAGACACGCAACGCACGCCACCGCACTACCATCGTCGCGTCACGGCCCCCACCGGCCGCGCCGGTCGGCCATGACCATGCAGAAGGGAGTGCTTACACCCCCTCTCCCTCTCGCAATCGCAAGCACCCCCGCTCACTCGCTATCTCGCCCACTCTGCCTCGCATTCCCCGCATCGAGCACCAAGACACCGCAACCACCCTCATCATGAAATCATGAAAGTTTTTGTGTAGCCTCTATGTACCATGATCTGTCTAGGAAAAATATAATAGATGGTATGTTATATGGAAGAAAAGATACTTGTAATTCAAGTGTTCTTTTCTAGGGTTTTCTTTAGAAAATCATATAGAAAATAATCTGGTAGAGTTGATCATGGAACTTTCTTGATAAATATGTTTCTAAGCAAAGAACCTGTTAAAAATAAGTTATAGCATATTTCACCCTGTTAACTAGTAGGCCTAGTTCAAAGTGCTTTTTCTGTATTTAATTTCATCTTTTTGTAGCTGCTGTTTGGTAGCTTTGCTTTAGGTAAAATTTCTACAGTAGTATACTTTAAGCTTGCTCTGTCCTCTCTAATTTTGGTAGATTTTTCTGAGTGATCTATAATAGACTTGCTGTGTAAAGTGAAACTAGAATGAATATTAGGTTCACTCTAAAAGCAATCTTTGAGTGATTAAATCTTGTTCAAGCATCATCCCTGCACCATCAAGTTTACTTATATGCATTGCAACCATTCAAGATCAGTAGAGGAACACCAGGTGCCACTTCTAGAAGTAGAAATCCAGGAGATGCAGTAGCTGAACGAGGAGTACCACGAGCTCGACACTAACCTCCCCGAGTGCCCTGACCATCAGCCCTCTACCTTTACTCAAGGCAATCCCTGGAGCATCTTTAAGCCTCCCAGTATTTACAATTAATATACTTGAGTATTTTATACTGTGATGCATTAGGTGACAGGAGTTGGATGAATCCCATTTGTTGCATTACCTTCCTTGATATTCCTTTTACCTACCTTGGTGACAGGAGCCTGCTTAGAATAAATGGTTACATTTATATTTATGTTCGTATTATCTCATGGGGATAGTACCGATCACGGTTGGCTATATTTGCTATCGTGGAAAGAACCAATGGTAGTAATGAAATGCGGCCAACTGGAAGGCAAGGGCACCAAGTGGTTTAGACTTGGGGGCAGTCCGTCCGTTGGATCGTATAGGTTTGTATACGATGGTGGCCCTCTTACATCTTTGAATGCGCCCTTTCACATAGGGGCCGTTGCGAGTATCGACCCCGGAGCCGAGTAAACACTGTCCGAACCGACTCTCAGTCTGCTGTTAGCACCCTCTAGTTTGTAGATATGACTCGCCCCGTGGTGGCCAACTGATTTCTACAATTGGGTGGACCAATTTGAGCTCGCGATGTTACTACCTAGACAGTGTTGAGCGGTAACCCAATGCATGGACCCGACGGGGGAAGTGTGGGCTTGTGTTAAAGGTAATCTTGCCAGCTGGTTGTATATCGATTCGAGTCGCCGCCTCCCACCGGATAGTGGGGGATTATGCTGAGCTTCACCACGGTACAACTCCATGTGACATCATAATGGTTCTACTAAAATATTGATGAAAGAATTGGATATGGTATTATTATATTGTTTGATTAGATCAAGTGAGTGCTTAGTACAGGTGCAAAACCTAGAGATAATGATAGGATGGAAAATGGCTGCTCTCTAATCTTTTAGTATTTCATATTGTTCGCGTTTCCGCAAAAGCAAAGTTTATCCAGATCCACATATCTAGCCATGCATATTCTTAGAGTCTTTATTTTCAGTTAGACTGGTAAGTCTAGCTGAGTACATTCCCGTACTCAGGGTTTATCCCGTTTGTTGCAGATGGCCAAGTATACTTTGGGTATTGTAAGCACTGTCTCTATCCTGTTGAGGGAGAAGAGGAGTAGGCTTTGGGCAAGGTCCTCTACGAGCTCATCCTTTGCTGTTGTCGGACATGATCTGGTTGGCATCCCTATCTATTAATGGTAGTAGCGTGGAGTAAGACTTTGGGTTCGAGTTTCAAAACAATGTTTCATTTCACTACTAAGTTTTACCCCTATTTCAACGTTGACAAAACGTTGCAATATACCATTTTTGGTTGCCAAAGTAGGATGTGACAACCAAATCATGTTTGTTGCCAACGGTTGCAATAAATTGCGTTGCAATAATGTATTGCAACCATTATTAGTTTGTCTTTGCAAGTACGTGAGCTTTTTTCCACCATAATAGTTCGTTGCCAACCATGACAACATGACATTGTTGCAACCTTTATTGTCGTGGCAATATAAGAAATTGCCACGCCTACCTCAGTTGCAAGTGGTAGTGCATGCAACGATCGATTCCGTGGCAAGAAAGACATTGTGTGATGCTACAATTTGGTTGCCAACCATGG
Organism: Microstegium vimineum; assembly: GCA_022036555.1. Taxonomy (NCBI): domain Eukaryota; kingdom Viridiplantae; phylum Streptophyta; class Magnoliopsida; order Poales; family Poaceae; genus Microstegium; species Microstegium vimineum. The sequence goes on along the minus strand of CM039134.1, from coordinate 40,694,613 downwards.
CAACAGGACATTGCTGCAACCTTCATGGCCGTGTCGATCATGTGGCAAGAAAGTCATTGTACAACGCTACAATTTGGTTGCTTAATGATGTTATTTCCACATCCGTCTGGTCATGGCAATATTTGCATTTGCCGCGCTATATTCGTCGTTGCAAGAGTATCATTTGCCACGCTTTCCAATTTGTTGCAAAAGGTATATATGTTTTTGCCACGCCGATCTTGGCGTGACAATATTACTATTTGCCACATAGTTTTGAGCATTGCAAAATAGATGTTGTTGCAATGACCATCATCACGCTGCAATAGTACTATTTGCCACAAAATTATATTCTTTGCGGTATACATAATTCCACGCATGCATAGTTTGTATTGCAACGCTAGTAGCATTAGATTTGTGTTTTAATAAATCAACATTGCACAAACATTAATCCATGAAAATTACAACTGCACTCAATTAATTATAATCAATCACTCAATAAGGTGCCAATCCATTGAAATATTATCTATAACCACAAAACAGTACAGTAAACTCATGTCTTGAAAGACTAAAACTTGTATAGCATAACAAGACTTCCTAAGTTCTACGCAACACTTGAGGACTTCCTAGCAGCGCAACATGTCATCGCATCGTCTATCTCCTCGCTTCATTCCAAGCCTCACACTCAAACCTGACCAAAATATTGAGATTGTGATATTAGAAAAACATATATAGTGTACTAATTCATGTACAGAATGTGAAGAGATTATAATAGAACATTCTTATAATCAAGGAAAAGTATAACTAAAATTACAGAGCCTAGTACCATTGGTTACAGAGCCTAGTACCATTGGATGCTTAGTTATCTTTTATACATATTTATAAATATGGCTCAGCTATATTATTTAATAGTTGTAATGTCCAAAGTTTTTCATCAAGTTTGCTTCCAGATTGGTAAGAACTAATATGCAAGGTAGCACATGAAGCTTAGACTTGTTTTTCCTTATGCAAAGACATGATTGCTCCAGACATTATCCAAAAAATGCAAGACAATATCATGCTAGTATATTAAATTTCGAGGATGATTCACTATTGCATCACTGTTCAATATCAAAATGTGCACTGCTCAAGACTTACATCACCTTACATCACTTGCAAAGTAACTTTCTGGCAATGCAAATAGTGGCAGAGGTAGCTTCTGGAAAAATCCCAGGCCTTGCATCGTACACGTAACTAGTTAATGTTTACTTGAGACTATAAATTAAATATTAATGTTTACTTGACACTATAAATTAAATAATGGCAGCGGTAGCTTCAGAAAATTTGGTCAGTGTCTGCAAAGTTAAATGTTCTTTTGGCAGAAGTAGCTAGTTTATGTTTACTTCATTGAGTTGATTTTGTATCAATCTATCAAATCATTTACCTACTAAAGTGAACGGGTGGGTTAGAAAGCATATATAATTACACTGACAAAAGAACTACCAAAACTTCACTCTGAAAAAAAAAACAAAAAGCAATGGCTAACCATACAGCAGGAACCCCTACCCCTCCTCACGACAGACAACAGTCAGACGAAAAAAGAATAAGGTATGGTGAAGTCATCGACGGTTACTGTCGTGGACGGCATCAGCTGAGTTAGACCCTTATCTATGAAAGGTCATCTAGCTTCGAATCTAATTATGATAGAAACTTGATCCATCGGTATATGAAACCTAAATTTATATTTTATAATTCCCCGTGTTTCAAATTAACCAAACCAAATTAATTCGTAACTGATAACCAAAAAATTGAATAATAATAATCGAAAAACTTAAAAAATATTATAGAGTTGGATGACTTACTATAACGACACCGATTGCGTGTGCTGCCCGAGACTACGAATTGCCGTTATCAAGTGCAAAAGTGAGCCGTGCTGAAGTCGCCAACTGATCCACTCATCTGCCGCAGCTGATTCATCTCTGAACTGCCGTATAGGCGAGAACGCGAACCGCCGAGTCGCGAAAATTGGGGCGGCCGGCGGCTGAAGGCTAAACGTCGTCTCTGCTCTGGAAAACAAACAGGCCATCACAATCCCAGTTGACATATATGTTGCGAGGCCTACAAGGCATAAGCCCACAAGTGTGAAGTGTCAAGGCCCAAAGTACCAAGTAGGCAAGTAACGATTCAGTCATCCTCCTCGTGAGACTTCATTCAACAGCAGCAGCAGCACCTTCAATCTGACATCCATGGCGGACAGATCAACTCAGGATGGGGATTCGCGGCGGAGCCAAGGTAGGGAGCTCGCCCTACCTTGCCCTACCGGGTCCTCCGCCCCTGCTTGCCAAGACGCGGCAGTTAGCCGGGATGCCGCGCAGCAGCTGGGCAGCCATGGAGTGGCGCAGGAGCAGTTGGCGGCGGTGGCATCCACGACGCACGGGGAAGAATGCAAAAGGAACTTACGATGGCGCATCTGCCGAGGAACGCAGCAGCAGTGGTGCTCGGCTTGGCGGATCCGGTGGTGGAGGGGCGAGAACAGGAGGAGTCATGGCCTCGTGGGATCGGGGGAGGAGAAGGGTAGGGTTTCAGGCGGACGATGCTTTTATCTCGGGTGGGCAAAAGGTCAGCCATCAGATCAGTTCGGACGAACAAGATTTTATGACTAATTATTGGGCCTCTTGGAGACTGAGCAAATTCCAGGCCGTTTAGGCTGTAAAATAAATCAATATTTTTTTCCAAAAACATTTTTTATGCCTTTTGAATGTATATTAGTATTATATTTGTGTTTTTATATAAACTATAATGCAAAAATAATTTATAATTTGATAAGGAAATATTTTAGTGTGAATCAAATTATTTTTATTCATTGAGCACACAAATTATTTATGAAAAAATAAAAATAGGCAAATGTGTGTGTGTGTTTTTTTTATTAAGTGAACTTAGCAAGTTTAAGTGTGCTATATGTGTAAGTGAAATTAAGAATATACACTTAAGCTTTTAAAAATAGACACTTATATAAACACTTAACATTACATTCAAGTGTAATAAGCATGCCATGTTTAAATTTAAATACTTAGGAAATATTTTCTTGGGTGCCAACCTCCAAGGAAACTAGACTGTTTGGTTTATGTTTTGGTCTTTTGGACCTGGTCTGGATAGTCAACTAAACCTAGGCAACTAAAGAAAATGTTGTTTAGACAAGGTTTAAGACAAACATTGAGAATATAAATCATGAATAACGTTTAAGTTGTTGAGCTTGAAAATGTGAAAATCGTATCAATAGTTACACTTTGGAGATCATGTCGTTTTCTAAAAAAGTAAAAAGACATGTTTTTGAGTACGGAGGGAGTTTGAATTTTATCGATATCCTACATAAAAAAATTTCAACGATGTTTATGTAGTTCTAATACATCAACAAAAAATCACAGGAGTATTAAAAAAGTACAATTAGATTTTTTTAAATAGGTTACCATATATTACATTAAAATTCTATTATCCTCTTGTTCGTATTCCTTAAAAAAAATTTGGCGGACAAAACTGCCGCGCGTGGAAATCCAAATTCCCTCCATGTTCGGCGCTCCTGTTGTCCTCCACGCGCGCTAAAAAATTTGCCAGGCACTCGCCTCGTTGCTTTTTTTTTTGTCTCCCCTGCGGCCTGCCTCCGTTCCCATCTCTTTCCAGCGCAGGAGTCCAGCGGCTAATCCGGCCAAGGACCAATAAACCGGCCATCCCCATGAGAGTTGCGTGGCCATACACAAGACTCAAGCCTGGCATCCATGGCTGCACGTAGAAGTTGCAGCTGCAGCTGGTGTGATGCCCGCTAGATCTATCAGACGGGGGTGTGAAGTCGAGCTCTGGTGCGGGATCCTGACTCCATGGAGGGGGAGGTGCCGATGTGGGGGTCGAGCGAGCGGCTACGACGAGTCATGGCGGGTTGTGGGCATGGCCGCGATATGGGGCAGGCCGGTGGCCTGGTCTGGGTGCAGGCCTGCACGTGGTATAGGGCTAGGGTGGTTTTAATTTTGATGGGCGACTGCCGCATCACAAGGTTGTGCCATCGTCGACTTTGACAGGGGCAGCATGCCTTGCAAGGCGGACACAGATAACGAGCGGCATAGGTATGGCAGTTCGAATTATGAAGACATTTGTTCTGAAATCACAGTTTAGAATTCTTCTTTGTTTGTAGATATGTGATTTGAGTCATTAGCTTATGTTCCTTGATTGTAGTGATTTTGTACAATTGCCCTACTGTTAGTAGTTTTTTGCTGTTTATTAGATGCAATGACAACAGGTTAATATGCAATTCCTAATGCCTAAGCTGTAACCATATACATTTAAGTTAATCTTTTATGGTTATTCTCATTCAAGGGTTAGCACGCTACGTTAGCTCACCATTATTCTAGGGATCCCATGAAGCAAGTGTTGGGCTATCAGAGGATCAGTGCTTATGGGTGATAGCAGGTTGCTACTAGAGATGGGAGATACAGAGCTAAGAAGGTGTGATTGGGCAGCTAACAGAGGTCATTTAATATTTGTCATGCTCTTGATTTGGTTTTTTATTTGCCATGGTTACACAGTGCTAGGGTATTCTTCATAAAGTTTTGCACTCGTCAAATAAATTTTGTTGGCTTAGTCTATTTGCTAAAGAAATAATTAGACAAACAACATTAATATTTTGTCCAAAGTCTACCCATCCATATTATGTCTTCCTGGTCTTTCCAATGCAGCAGGTTGATTGTTCAGTTAAAATTTTCACTTGATTAGTTGAATCAACTAGTTAAAACCTGAAAGAATCTATAGCTGACATGTGGTTGCATTGTGTTGGAAATTATATTACTTGAGCAGTGAATAAAAGAATTATATTCTGTACATATAAGCATTGGTGTCTTTTCTGCATTTCCTTTGTGCAGAATTTTTAGAAGGAGTAGAAGAAATAAGTTAGCCAGGAGACTCAAGTATGTTAGCAACCAATGCATTCATTATATGCAGTCGAGCTAATTTTTCTTTTGTGATACCAACTGTTCTGAACTAAACTCAATTACTTTCATTTTAGCTGAATGATGTGTATTCGTGAAACTGCAAACATTGCATAAGAATGGGAGCATGACGTTTTAAATCAGTGGTATGGGTGCTCTGCTGATGCATTCATGAGAAGTCTTAGTGAGCATTTATTCCATTGCTTGCTAAGCGAGGCCTAAACCCAGGGATCTTAGTGAGCATTTATTTAATACCTTGTGATGCCACTTTTTCTGCGAGTTATAATTACAGGAGATGATTGAGATGGGTGGTCCCTGATCATACAAGATCCTACTCTGGGTAATTTGGTGGAGTTTGCCCTGAACGGAGATGATAGAGATGGGTGGTCCCTGATCATATAAGATCCTACTCTGGGTAATTTGGTGGAGTTTGCCTTGAACTTAAGCAGTTCGTGTACCGGGCTCAATGAATGGATAAATCTGGGAGAGGCAAGTGTGGGATCCACTACAGAAAAGATTAGACCAAGATATGGGATTTCAGGTGTGCTCCAAGGTGCATATGCACATCAATGTTCTCCCTAAAGAGTTTTTTTCTATGTTGACTGTTGTCTGCTGATGGTTGTAGTTGCTGATTAACTATGGTTTCATTTTATTTAGTTCTCCTTGTTAATGGCAAGGAGACAAGAGTACTGACTCCGCTCTAGAAAAATAGGCCAAGATATGTGCCTGGACCGAGGATGACAAATATGCTCCAATCTGCACCTGCCTCTCTAAAGAATTATCATTTTTTCGGAGGGTTATGTCGACCGGAGTCCAAGGACACTGATTATAGTCTGAGGCATGATCTGCTTCGAGCCATTGATTAACTGTAGTTTCATCTAGTATAGTTCTTGTTAACGGCAGGTCATCAGGTGTGGTGGTCTACTGATTGTCTGCTGATTTAGGGATTGTAAAAAAGAGCCTTCTAATGAACTCAAAACCATCTATCGTGTTGTGGAATACATAATTAATGACATATGTTTGCTCTCAAACTCTAAAAGGCAATTATATTCACTTGAAAAAACTTAAATTATGGTTGCAACATGGAAGTATATGTGGATTTATACTGCCCAAATTTAAACTGCAGCCCTATATATAGATCTGTCACATTATCTCGTCAGCGATCTGCCAGGAAGGAATTAGGGCACCACAATGAGGACGTTGCCTGCCCAATGTCGCCCAAAATGACAAGGAGCAGGAAGGGCCGCCGAGAGACTGATCCAACTGTAGGGACCAACGATGACGACAACTCTGGCCGGCTCCACAAACTGCAACGACGATCGAGCGTGCAGAAGGGAAGGAGAAGGCCGTGATCAGCCCTAGGGTCGCACCCTTTGGACGGGGGCTCGAGGTTCCTGCATAGACTGAATTTAAGAGTTCAAATAGAAACTAAATCGGGTCTATACTAGTTCAAGTAGAACTATGTCTATACAGACACAACAACATCAGGTCTAGTGGTTTCTATCTTCTTGTTGGACAAGACAATGAGGTCCTAGGTTCGATTCCTAGATCTTTATATTTTTTTAATTTATCATTATGCTCCAAAAATTATATGTTGCAACGATGTCATTATGGTTGCAACATAAAACACTTTTATATACAACATAAAACTCTTTTATATACAACCCACGTAAATCGTGGCAACATGGATGTGCTACCGCCACGATGAAAATTTTCGTTGCTATACGTGGAACCTTATGGCAATGAATAAATTTACGTTGCAATATGTGCAACTTTATTGCAACGTTAATAATTTTGCTCACAACGAAAATCTATTAGTGGCAACACTAATAAATTATTGCAACCGCTTTACAATAGGTTGCAAAAAAAAACATAGTTTCCGCAACGTTCCCACTTTTGAAGTCACGAAACAATTTTCATGGCAAAAAACCCCATCTATTGCAACCTGCAACAACCATGGTTGTGAAAACACCCCAACATGCAACCAAATCTTGGCGTCGCAAAAGAAAAGCGTGACATTAGGGGTTAAACTTAGTAGTGTTTGGTCACGTGTGTTGTGGCGTGAGTACTACTTTATTTGGATCAAAGTGTTGTAATAACTTTATTTCGCACTTTAAGTATTTCGTTTAATTTGTTGGCTCGTTCGAATGTGCATACCTGAGTTTGTGCGATCTTAGTCGGATATACGATTGTTAGAAATCCTTCGAGATTTCCGGACTACCGGGATTATATGGGTTCAAGTGCTTTAAGTGGTAGTTAAATCGGCTACTTTGGTACTTGATCTCTTATAATTTAGACGGTTCTGCCACAGGTATCTAAACCCATTCAAAATATGCGAGGAACAATACACATTCAACGTTGGTCCAGGCAATGATAAATTAAAGGGGAAAACACCTGAAGAAGCTGAGAAGATCATAATAGAAATGAAGAAGGACTTTGAGGCCCAATACGTCGTCTACCTTGGACACGCAATGATTACATTTCAAGATAGGACATGCATAGTTGCCCCGTACAACTTTAGATAATTGTGAGTTTACATATGTTAATTAGATGTAAAATTTCAATACACATGCATCACATATTTGATTCATGTAGGGACCACTGGATCTGCTTCATGATTTTTCCTTGGAATGGAAGGGTACTAGTCCTAGACTTCGCAAACTACCAACCTGACACTTACGCAGTATTCATGGAACTGCTGAAGCGGTAAGCGTCAATACGTACATATGCATACTTTTCTAGATGAGAGTTTGATAAGTTAATAACATGGTGATTCTATTCGAGATCTTACAGGTCTCACAGGTGGTATATGATCAAAGGCTGACGGTTCGACTCGGTGAGAAGAGGGAAGTCGTTGCAAGTATTCCATGATTGGTCGGTATGTAAATTCATGCATCCATGCATATCATACATGTTCAATATACATCGGACGATATGTTGCTAGAACTAAAGGACCACTTGCCCGTTATATAGTGTCACAAGCAACCATCCGGATCGATCCTCTGCGGATACTATGTACTATGTGTGTGAGTTTATGAGAGAGAATGGACGATACATCAAGAACCCTGATAAGGTATAAGTTATTATGTAGTTGTATCGTTAATAATGTTGCAAACTCCTAATTATCAACTAAAAATATAACACACTCATATACTTTGTTTTTAGGCATATAATAGAGTGGACAAGGCGAACAATATCACACCGATTATTTTATACAACATAGTTGAGGACTTGTGCTCATTCATGTTGAAAGAAGTCAGTCCAATTAACGGGAAGTATCACGATGCTAACAGCGTCCTAGGAAGGCCAGAGTTTAGACCTGTAACGGATATTAGAGGTCTAAACCTTCGTCGAGATGATTACAGGGAAACCTTTTGATGTATATACATGCAAGATGACTGTATTGTATATGTGAACCTCTTATCTTGGTCATAAAACTTTAATGTATGTAAAATCTTTAATATAATGCTTTGTATGTATGATATGGAGGTTAGTAATATGTGAGCACAAATACAATATATAATGCTTTTGTATGTATTTAAATTTGAGAAAAGGCGGGAAAAACTTCTATAGGTGGTTCAATAAAGAAAATTGCTAGTGAAAATAGATTTCCACAGACGGTTCTTTCCACTGGCCTCTCCCACTGGCGATAGGGAAAAATGCCAGTGGAAACCCATTTGGAACTGCCTGTACAGAGCTTTTCTGTACTAGTGATCATGTGTTCCACTTTGTCTTTTGGAATCAAACTATGCAAACCTAATTCTGCGCTACTCTAACTCATATAGATACAAGAAGCATACCAAATGATCATGTCATACACTCTTAAGTTACCTAGAGATAGGACTCCTCGCCATGTTTGGACATGGTGCTCTAACTTATACAAACCCTAACCCTAAACTCGAGGCTATATATGTTAGGGTAGGGTTTTGGGTATGACATATATGTATAACGTATATGTTTGTATGACATGTGTATACAGATTTGTTACGTGCATACGATAACATGACAATGACGTCGATAAATTCAAAACCCTGCACCCTAAACCTTAAACCCTGAACCCTACACCCTAAACCCTAAATCCTACACCCTAAACGCTAAACCCTACACCCTAAAACCTACACACTAAATGCTACATGTAGATCCTTTTCATATAACTCATTTTATTTTTTACCATGACAAATTCATTTCTAACATCCTACACATATATATTTGTAGAAATGGCCAACCTGAATGACAACATGGATGATGTCATGATGGATATGATCAATGATGGCACCACATGTCCCCAATTCAAAGGTGATGACGACAATGAAGAAGTAGATGACAGGAGTTAGTACTTTGCTGATTATGAAGACGAGCAAGAAAATATTGTGCAACACAATACTAGCGAGGTTTATCTACAATCTCTTATATGTATACATGAAATTTAGAATAATTTCATTTGTGTTAAATATTTGTGTTTCAACATTCGTAGCCCTCTGGATCAACGACGGGGAAGAGTAGAAATGTACGAGGCCCAAAGAAGCCACTAGAGGGTTGGTATATTATCTCAGAATTTGAGGAGGATACATGCAAAGTACTTGGGCCACATGCACAGAAATTTGTCAGCCACTGTGGGTACCTTGTTGTTGGCACCAAGAATGATGCACTTTTATATAACTAAAATGCTGCCAACAAACTCAGGATCAAGGATAAAACAATTATACCATGAGCATACTTTATAAAATAACAAGTTCCACATGTCCATGAGTATTTGATTGTAGGATTGAAGAAATGGAGCAAAGGAGACCTAGTGGGACCCACATAGGGGGGTGGCCGACCTCCCTATGGGCCCACCAGGTCTCCCCCCTTGGCCATGATCTAGGAGAAGCACCTGAGAGTGAATTTCATCCCTTGGATCACTTTGTGTTTTCTCCCAACGGCTCACATGCAAAGCACATGGATCCATGGGCCCACACTAAGGAGATCAATGTGACAAACACCATAGAACAAACAACAATCACCAATGGCAAGTGGGACGAGCACCTAGAACGACGAGGTGGGCCAGAGACCCCAAAGGGGGGTCGACCGACCTCCCTCTGGGCCCACCTTGCCCCCACTTGGTCCCTAACCAGTGGGGCCACATCTAGAAGAGCGAGGATGGCCCACAGGACATAGGGGGGGTCGGCCGACCTCCCCCTATGTCAGTTCCACTTCTGCCAACCGCCATACTCACTAACACATGTTGGAAATCAACACCATCCATCCAAAGGCGGTTCAAAGTCGATTGGATCCAAGGGTGGAGGATTGAAGCCCCCTGGATCGATGATGTGGTGCTGGAGTAGCCCCTACTCCACCTCCCACAATAAATAGAGGCTCATACCTCCCTCTCTAGTCATGATGTAATCCATACAAACCACTGTTGTTCTCAAGTGGAGATTAGTCTAGTGGTGTTCTCTAGTGTGGGAGTTAGAGCTGAGTTGAGCTTTGCTCGGGCTTTCCAGATATTGTCTTCCTGGAGAATCTGATATAAGCTCTTGTATCTTTCCTCTTTTGTAAGACTTTACTTATTTATGCAATATTCCTTCTTTACTTTACTTAGTCTTTACTTTGTGCAATATTATACTTGCTATAGTATTGTTGTGGTTTATCTAGTCATTTAGTTGTTATAAACTAGATTGAGATCCTTGTGGCCTTTCCTGTATGCAATCATCGCCTGTCATAGGGTGCTTTAGTTGTCGTATACACGATTAGAGTAGTAAGAATAGGTGTAAGCATGGTGCTTATACTTAATCTTACCTTTGGTTATCGCTTGTTGCATGGATTGTTGTGGTAGCTAGCAAGAGAGTGACAGCCTTGTGTAGTCTTTGTATTCCACCACGTGTTCTTAGGCAAGTTCTTAAAAGATAAGGCCCCCATAAGAAGAGGGCGCGGTCCGGTAGGAGTTTTGTCCTCCTACTGATCTATTCCCTCACCTAGCATACTTGTATTGAGGAATCAATCGATGTTTATCTCAATTGAGTGTCATAGTTAAATCCACAAAGGTAGAGTTGGAATCACAGGAGTCCTTTTACTCTCTTGTTGTCCTCCCACATAGTTATAACCACTAGTCATCTCTTACGTATCTTTATTGGTTTGTTTGATCATCACCTTCTTATCATTATATCGATTACCCCCTTACACTAGTTGGTACTAAATTGAGGTGATCTCTAGGATCTCTCTTTTATTATTATTTCTAGCTCCGCTTTCCCTTGGGAGAATATAAATTACGATACCTCGGAATACTCCTGGGTGAAGTGCTACAACGGTATAATCTGTGCGCTTGCGGATTTATCCAATAGTCATAAGAAATACCAACAATTGTAAGGGACATGATCCTGATCAATGCTCATGAATGGACACAAAAGAAAGAGGATCCTAAAATTAGTTTTGTCTCTGATTGTGACAAGGCCCTAGTTTGGCAAGATGTCTGTCGGTGTCTAAAATGGCGGGTCTAGACAGCCAACGAGTAAATTTCTAAGCGTGTCTGAGATCATATGGTTCCGATAGGAGGACACAGAGATGTATACTGGTTCAGGCCCAAACGCCCTATGTCCAGTTTGTGGCGAGATCATGTTACCCAGCACAGGGGGTGCTCGTAGAGGGGAACTACAAGCAATGGAGAGAGAGAAGCAGGTTCCCAGGTCTCGTGCGTATGAGGTTCTTGGTTCTGGTGAGAGCTCACGTGGATGCGAGTATGCTTGTGTAAATCTGAGTGTTGAGAGAGAGAGATTGGGGGTCCATTATCCCCCTTTATACTTAGGGAGAGATGGTAGAGTACAATAGGGAGAGAGAGAGGTAGTGGGCCCGACATAGGCTGCTGACTTGGGGGCGCCTTGGGCTTCTGTTCGCCTTCCTTCCCGGGGAAGACCGCGCCTGTAGACACGCCGCCATGATCATGTTCGTCCTTATTGAAGCTGTAGCCATGCGTCTCGTAATCGGGAGCGTCCCTATTCCTTAACAAGGGCATGGGCGAGGGTTGCCAGCACAGGGCCAGGCACCATCGCGTTCCGTCGTATAGGGCTGAGTATGCCCTAATCCCTATTCAAGTGTTCGTCGAATGCATGGCGCGATTTGGCGAGTGTCAATCAGTGGTTAGGCAGCTTAGGAAATTGTACTGTAGAGAGTCTACAGAGGCAAGCATGGCGGTTCATGCCTTGAAGCCCCATCCCTAAGGACGAACGTTGTTGTGGACCTTTTGACTACAGGCTACGGCGCCCTAATCGGGGGTGGCGACAAGGCTTCCGAGGGGGGTGACATCACGGATGACGTCACCCTGACTCGGACGAAGCAGAGAGCCTCCGAGGGATGTTGACGTCACCCTTGGACGAGGTGGAGAGCCTCCGAAGGTGTTGATGTCTCCCTTGGATGGAGCGGAGAGCCCCCAAGGGCCCTCGGATGAGGCGGAGAGCCTCCGAGGGTGGATGTGCCCCGGGTGACGTCACCATAGCTCGGATGAGGCGGAAGAGCCTCCGAGGGTGATTTTGTTTTCATGAAGTGTGGTGGTAGGGTACCCTATTCTCAGGTATCCGACAGTAGCCCCCGAGCCTTCGATGCAGTGATAGGGCTGCACCGGAGGCTTCTGAGAGTGCTTATGGTGGTTGGTTAAGCTTTTCCGATTCCGGTGGGTGCGCGTGAGCGCACCCACCGGGTGTAGCCCCCGAGGCCTTAGGAGGATGGTTTTTCCTCCTGAGGGTTTATTCGGTCCTTAGTAGCCATGTTCCCACCAAGGAACGGGAACGTGGAACGGGAACTTGAGGTGCTATTTTATAACGTGGGAATGGGAACATTCGCGTTTCCGGGACGTGGATGTTCCCAGAACGTGGAACATAGGAACGTGAAACGTGGCCACGTTCCTGTTCCCTGGCTTCTAAGGGCGTCCGCAGTGAGGAAATCGAAATCGCCAGCCAAGAAAACATAAAAAAATAGAAAGGAGTTCCAAACGCCGCATTGTACTGGAGTGGGCTATTTAGATCAGAGACATACAATTTCTGGGTATGTGTGCGAGCTAGGTGACTATCTCAGCGCTAGCTAGATGTTTTTTTTCACTCTCTCTGCCATGTTGTCAAATAGCTAGCTAGGAAAGGACTGTTGGGGACGGCCTAAGATCCGGTCGAGCCTACAGTGTCTGACCCTTCGTCCTCCCCATGAGGCAAGGAGAAAGAAGAGGACTGCTCCGTACGCACAGAGCTAGAGCTTTGCTTGCACGTCAGCCCCGCCATCGGGGCACTGTTGAACCGGGCCGGACGTGTTTCGATGTGACGAATCAGGACTGCGTAGTGCTGTCTTTCGGTCAGAGCGCCCGCCTGACCGGTCGACACCGTATAGTTACCAACCCCGTGTCCCAAAGAGAGCGTGTCATGTTTTCCCGTTCAAGAGGCATTCCAGACGCTCCGCCCTCTTGTGGTCAAACTTTCAAACGGCGTGTACTGGACCTGCCATCTGCTTGGCCATTTATAGCCCTGCCGCACCCTCTCAGAAATAGGCACTGTCGCACAGTATGATCTAGTCGTGGGGCAAGTGCTCTAGACTCACGGGTCGACTGCCACGTGCATGCCCCTACGGCCTATAAATAGGGGTATCCGTCTGCGAGAAAGATAAACAATCTCACAGTATGGCTTGCTCCACCTTCTTCCAACGAGGCCTGGTCGGAGATACCCTTGAGCCACCCTGGCGAGCGGCTTCCTGAGAATAAAATGAGATTAGGGGAAGCTCTGTGTGAGCGGCGCCAACGTCTCATGTTGTTGGATGGGAGTGGTTAGGGGAAGTCTTGCGATGTGCGCAGTTCTTCCCCGTCATCTCGTCCCACGAGACGGTGGTGCCTCCTCATCGTCTCCCTTCGCAGGGGGCCAAGGGTGCATCTACCAGAAAGACTGCGCGGTCCACCCGCGTTGTCCTCTAAGCCAGACATTCCTTGGCCCTGCTGGTGGTGACGCCACTATCAGAAGACAGTGGACCTGCAGGCTAGCATGCCTAGTCACGTCAGGAAGAGGACGTCATAGCACCGCCCTCCGAGGCCCCTGAAATCAGGCAGGCATCACCCATGTGCGAGCACGAAGCTGCCTTGATCATGCAGCATCTGTGCTTCCATAGCTGCTAAATGCCTGGTTGAGCTTCGTGATGGCAGTTTTGAACGCCCACCGGTGCTGGTGTTGACCCTCCCAGAGCCGGTGGTGTGCCACCGGGTCGGGGAGCGTAGTCGACCGCACAGGTCTTTGCGGTGGTGGTGCTGCCGCTGTTTCATCCTTGGAGATGGAACAACGGCAGTTGGCCCATTGGGAGTCTGCCTGATTGGCAGCCTTTGCGGCGGCGTCGCCTGTATGCGCAGGGCATGAGATACCTGCCCTGTTTTTCTTTCCTTTGGCCCTCGGCCGGGATCTCCCTTCAGTCCATTGTATTTTTTGCAGTTTGTGCGTGGTGTCCGCCCTGTTTGTCCTGGTCCCTAGGGGCCTAGAATGGGATGTAATTTTTGCAAAGGTTAGACTGTGAATAATGACAAATTCGACTTTGTGTTACCTATATTTTCCTCCATCGTGTGAGGGTTGTGCGTTCTTCTCTTTTACCCAGTTGCGACAACCGGTGCGAAGTGCGATGGAAGCCCCGAGTCCTTATTTGTTGTAAAGAATCGTCTCGGGTCTGTATCGTCTTTTTGTTCGTTCCCCGTGCCTCTCTCCGCGAGAAGGGGGAATATGAGCCAAACCATGCTATCCTTGATGCGAACGAACCATGGATGCTCGTCGAGCTAATAACGGGCAAATCTGAGTGGGGTGTCAGTTCCCGTTCGATAGGGTTCTAACTAGTGGCCGATGTCGAGGCGCACCCCAGATCGGTTTCATCTAGTACTTGGGTCCGTTCGACGAGTCCCGGGGGCTCGGCGCCTTCCTTCGGAGGAATACCATGAACCAATCATCTAAAAACGGACTCAAATACGAAATCTGGAAATGACCTTAGCATCCGGTTGCTAGGCTGATGACCGCTAGTGTGTCCATTTCCTATTCGCCCCTCGCTCTGTCGTCCTGAGACGGCCATTTCGAACCCTGCTAGGCAGGCCTACGTATCTCTAGACCGTAATGGGTCATCGGGGCGTCTATAGCCCTTATCCCTTTGTCTTACCTATGTCCATAGGCCGTCCGCGTTGGCTGTGGCGCATGGGCATTCCTCCGACCTTTGCGTACGCCAGCCGAGCTCGGGTGGGTCGGAGGTCCTTCCGTGATGCGCTCGTGTTCCGAGGGTGAGTGCCCCTGGGCTTGGGTGATTTCTGCTGATCGTGCGGTTTCTAATGTCCCTGCAAACAAAAACTTTTTGTGGGCAGGGAGAAAGTCCCGCACGGGAGTTGGGACGGCGGCCTCCTGGGAGGCGGTCCGGGTGAAGCAAGATTTTTCGAAAAAAACAGGAGGAGTCCCCCTTTCCATCCGGTTTCATGTTTGTTCGCATCGCACATATTGTATCTTTTCGGTAAGGTACATGCATATGTGTAGGATTTCGAGAGGAAGTATTTAAGGGTAGAAGCGACGTAGCTTTTCGATGTTCCAGGCGTTGGAGAAGACCTGACTGCCTGGCCCCACGGTGGCGATCTTATAGCTTCCGGGACGAAGAACCTCCGCTACGAAATATGATCCCTTCCATGGTGGGGTGAGCTTGTGTTTGTCCTTGTTGCTCTGCTTGAGTCGGAGCACCAGATCGCCAAGGCTGAACTCGCGCTTCCGAACACGACGGTCGTGGTACCTCCTCAACGCCTGTTGATATTTCGCCGAGTGTAGGAGGGCGAGGCTTCGTCTAGCTGGTCTACACTGTCCTCCATATTTGCTTGGTTGCCATCCTCGTCGTAGGCCTTCACCCACGGCGAGCCATACTCTAGGTCGGCTGCTGCGGCCTCCGCTCCGTAGAGCATAAAGAAGGGGGAGCAGCCGATGGCTCTGCTTTGAGTCGTTCTGAGGCTCCAGAGGATGGCTGGGAGTTCCGCGACCCATCAGCCTCCGAACTTTTTTAGCCGGTCGAAAATGCTCGGCTTTAGCCCATGCAAGATCATCCCGTTAGCACGTTCGACCTGCCCATTTGTTTGGGGTGTGCGCGACAGCCGCCCAGTCTACACGGATGTGATTCCTGTCGCAGAAGTCTAGGAACGTTTTCCCAGTGAACTGGGTGTCGTTATCAGTGATGATCGTGTTGGGCACTCCAAACCGATGGATTATGTCTGTGAAGAATAGGACCGCCTGCTCTGATTTAATTGAGCAATGGGGCGAGCCTCGATCCACTTTGAGAACTTGTCAATGGCGACGAGCAAGTGGTCGAAGCCCCCGGGCGCCATGCACAGGGGTCCCACCAAATCCAAACCCCAAACCGCGAATGGCGACGGAGGGCTTGTGCAGGTCGCTTGCGAAGACTCCGGGGGGAGTCACCTCCCGGCCGGAAGCCAGTTTTGCGAGCTCGTCTGCCGCCTCGTTGTATTTCCTGGCGACGTGGTTGAGCTCTAGGCCATCGAACTTCTCTTCCAGACGGCGGACCGCCTGGCAGTACGCCATCATCTTGGGGTCATGGCAGCTCAACTCCTTCATGACCTGCTCGACTACAAGCTGGGAGTCGCCCCGCACGTCGAGTCTTTTAATGCCTAGCTCCATTGCTATGTGCAGCCCGTTCACCAGGGCCTCGTACTCCGCGACATTGTTGGACGTCGGAAAAAATATTCGGATCATGTACTTGAGGCGGACCCCGAGCAGGGAGACGAAGACCAGGCCGGCGCTGGCACTGGTCTTCATCAGTGACCCGTCAAAGTACATGATCCAACACTCCTGGTTCTCCAACGTCGGAGGCAACTGGATTTCGGTCCATTTGGCGATGAAGTCCGCGAGAACCTGGGATTTGATGGCCATCCGTGGTGCGTAGGAGATGAATTCTCCCATGAGTTCGAGCCTCCACTTCGCCACTCGCCCCGTAGCCTCGCAGCTTATATCACCTCCTTGAGAGGGTAGGACGATATGACGGTGATGTGATGGCCGTCGAAGTAGTGGGCCAACTTTCTTCGCGTGATGAGGACTGCGTAAAGGAGCTTCTGAATCTGAGGGTACCTGGTCTTAGTCTCGGATAGTACTTCACTGATGAAGTACACCGGACGTTGGACCTTTAGCGCGTGACCCTCTTCCTCCCTTTCGATGACGATGACTGCGCTCACCACCTGGGTGGTGGTGGCAATGTATAGGAGGAGAGGTTCGCGTTCCGTCGGTGGGATGAGTATAGGCGCACTCGTGAGGATCGCCTTGAGCTTATCAACGTCTTCCTGCGCTTCGGAGGTCCAGGTAAAATGTTCCATCTTCTTGAGGAGACGGTAAAGGGGGAGGCCTTGTTCGCCGAGGCGTGAGATGAAACGGCCCAGGGATGCGAGGCACCCCATGACGCGTTGCACCCCCTTCACATTGTGAATCACCCCCATATTGGCAATGGCGGAAACTTTTTCGGGGTTGACCTCGATGCCACGCTCGAAGACAATGAAACAAAGGAGCATGCCGCGCGGCACCCCTAACACGCACTTCTCAGGATTGAGTTTGGCGCGCTTGCGTTTCAAGGCTTCGAACGTTGTCTCGAGGTCGGTAACCATGGTTTCTGCCCATTTGGACTTCACCAAGATGTCATCCACATATGCCTGGATGGTCCTCCCGATGAGGTTCCCCAAACCCGAGCGCATGCACCGCTGGTATGTGGCTCCCGCGTTCCTGAGGCCGAACGGCATAGTGATATAGCAAAAGGAGCCAAATGGCGTGATGAAGGACGTTGCGAGCTGGTCGGATATTCCTTCATCTGGATTTGGTGGTAACCGGAGTATCATCAAGGAAAGAAAGCGCTTCGCACCCGAGGTGGAATCGACGATCTGATCTATGCGTGGTAAGGGGAATGGGTCTTTGCCGCATGCCTTGTTCAGGCTGGTGTAATCCACGCACATCCTCCACTTTCCACTCTTCTTCTTAACTAGTACTGGATTAGATAACCACTCGGGATGGAATACCTCTTTGATGAATCTGGCCGCCAACAGCTTGTGAAGCTCCTCGCCAATGGCTCACCGCTTTTCTTCGTCGAAACGGCGTAGGCGTTGCTTCACCAGCTGGACGCCGAGTTGAATCATCGGGGCATGCTCGGCTACATCCCTCGGTATTCTCGGAACGTCCGACGGGCTCCACGCGAACATGTCACCGTTCGCGCGGAGAAAATCGACGACCGCCGATTCTTGCTTCTGATCTAGGGAGGCGTTGATGCGCAGTACTCGAGCGCCCGACCCAGATGGGTCCAGGGGGATCTCCTTTACCCCCTATAGAGGGGTGAAGTTCCTCGTGCCCTTGGAGTCAACCCTTTCCTCGCTTGCGACTTCGGCTGCTGCCACCAGTTCCTAGCTGTGTGCCTCTGCCATGGCGCTTTCACAGCAGTTAACATCGCATTGATATGCCACCTCGGGCTCGGAGGTCACCGTGATGACACCACATGGACCTAGCATCTTGAGCTTGAGGTAGGTGTAGTTGGGGACGGCCATGAACTTCGGATAGCATGGCCTCCCCAACACCGCGTGGTACGTCCCGCGGTAAGCCACGATGAAGGACCGGAAACGGCGACCAGAGGGGGGGTTGAATGGGAGCCAAATAAAAATTTCTTTCAGAAGATCTTGACCCTTGTCCCAAGCACAACCCAAAGTGAGAACTAGGCTCACGACCCACAAGTGGGTGGATGTTCTAGGAGATGTCCTAAAAACACAGCGGAGTGAACTTAGAGAAACAAACCGCAACTCAAACAGATGAAATCAGCAAACACAGAGACATCCGGACTACTTTAGTAGGCACCTCCGGACCAATGGACAAGGTCCGGAGCTTGGTCCAGAGACTGGTCCGACGATTTCACTTCCTGTCTCAAAAACACACAGTATGGACCCTAGCTCCGGACACTTGGCTCCGGACTAGTCCGGCGCTACCTTTGGACCAAAACAAAAATTCTGGTGCTAAACCTTGCCTTCCCGAAAACCACGCAGGGAGCGACCTAACTCCGGACGTCCACCTCCGGACTAGTCTGGTGCTATGGGTTGGTCAACTGACTCCCTGGACAGGACCACCAGACCAATGAGCAATGGTCCGGAGCCTGCTGGCGAGTAGTCCGGAGCCTCGTTCGGAGCTACTGAGTACAGAAGCTGTTCTACTGACTGCTTGGTCAATGACCATCGGACCAATGGATATGGTCCGGAGCCTATGACAGGGTAGTCCGGAGCTTGGTCCGGAGCTCCCAAGCAGAACAGCTAAAACCCGCGAAAAGCAGTTTCCACTCCGCCAAATCTTCCCAAAACTCAACCAAATGATCACCAACTGCAACCAAACTTTGTAGGCATGAACCTAGTACAGTTGGGGAGCTATCCCGAAGAAATCATTGCTCAATTTGTCTTAGAGCAATGGGGAGAGAAGAGATTTGGGGGGGAAACTCAAGAACGAAGAACTTCGCAAAGAAATCGCCCAATCTATGTGCTCGTGAGGTTTTAGGGAAATTCCTCCGGTGCAAAGATGCCCCTCACGAGTACGAAGAACTTGGTTCAAACGGATTTGCAAGAGCTACTCCCTACAAAGAGATCTCATCTCGGGAACAAGAGAGAGCAAAAAGCTAAACACGAAGAACACAAGCAAAACGGGGACACGATCAAGAAATCAAAGGCACCATGGCCTACAGAGGTTACGGCCTCCGATTCCTTGCAACAATCTCAAGTTCTTACACGGTGGATCTCAAGCAAGAAGAGCAAGGGGAAGGGAAAAAATAGGAATTAGGTGGGAAGTGGAAAATGCAAGAGATGGGATGAGGGATACCCCTTCATCCCTTATTTATCGGGCTTCGGCTATTTCCCAAAGACCCCCCTAGATACATTAGTGAACTACCTAGCCTAAGCATTCCAGTCCAAACTCTGGAAAATATCTTCCTCGATTTCAATGGATGGCCCCGCTTCCTGCCAGGAGTTGCCGTCGCCTCGACGCAACCTCCAGGATTCCGCCACGTGCCGCCCCCGCTTCCTCGGAAGCTACGCTCGGGTTTTAAGGCCCAAACCCGTGAAACCCTCCACCGGTAGCTTTGGGCTCAACTACCGAACCCCAAGTTTTGAGGCCCAAACTCGGAAACCGTCCTCCGATGATTTTGAGGCCTAAACCACCAAACCGCTCGACTCGAGCCACCTTGTCCTCGCCCGGTCGGACTCCGAGTCCCATGAGCCTCTGCTCGACCCGCTCGTCCGTCGTCTTGATTTGGTCAACTCGGTCTACCTCCATGTCTTCTCGCGCTCGCCGGTGCCAAGTACTAGCCACCATAGCTAGTCCTCCGTCGCCCATGGTCCCTCAGTCCGAGCCCTGCTTCCGCCCTTCACCGCTCTCAGTCCATCGGCACGGCAAGCCTCTACTCGACCTTCTACACTCCATTGACCACTGTCTCCGTGCATAGTAACTACACACCACAAGCCGATAGACAGGCACACACATGCTTTCGCAAGGGTCAGTGTAAAGCCACTCAAACTGAAACACTCAAGTGTTCATCAATCACTCATCATAAAACTGAACATCATGGGCACATATCAACCATGTGTTCGCAATCTCCCCCTTGATGAGTGCATTGTCAACACAAGTGCATTTCAGATTTGAGCCACAAGGTAAAACTCTCCAAATGACCAAAAGCTAAGAAAGCCAAAACAGGGTCACTTGTGAGAAGCAAAACGCATCCAAAACTTGGTTCCCAAAGACATGGGCAACAGCTTGACGCAACCAAGCAAAAACAAAGCTAGCCCTCAAGAAGAGGCAGAAAACGGGCTCAACACCGCTAGCAAGCCAAAGAAACCAAATGCCTTACTACAAGAAGCTCTCCAAGATACCAATTGAAGAGATACCAAAAGAAGCACAAAGAGGCACAGAAGGCCAATTGAAACCTGTTAGAGCCAATACATAAGCTAGACCCTCCAGAAGAGGCAAAGTCTCAACACATCTAGCAAAAGCTCCCCCTGGGCGAAAGCACACTCAAGAGATACCAAGAAGGAAGAAAAGAGTCGAAGATGCAAGATTTTCACAAAAGCACATTTTCTCCCCCTTGACCACAAAACTCCCTCACTATGCACATCTCTCTCTTAAGTGTAGATGGAGTGAAATGCACCTCTTCTCCCCCTTGTTGACACATGTATCTCATCAAAGCTCATAACTCAAGAGGGAAGGCCACAAATTCCATGAAATGAAAAATGAACGCAAAAGCTTCATACATAGAGCTAAGACAATGAAATGATGCTCTAAGTGATATGATCCTGTGAGAATAGGAAAAGCTCTACGTGCCCAACAAAGACTCTAGTTGAGCTAAAGATCACTTTAGAAGCTAGTTTAGAGAAGATTACATGTGTGAGCAAAGAAAGGGTATCACCTCCTAGAGACAACTAAGCATGGCATACGAGATAAGATCAACCTCAAAACTATCTCATGTATAGCAAGTAAATCTATCCCTAGCAAAGTTCATACAACAAGCCAATGACCCAAACTGAATCAAAATTTTCATTTTCAGAGTTTTGCAGCCAAAATTCAGTTTTAGGCACAATGTAAGTGTATGCGAGTGGTTGTAAGCAAAGTGATGCCACTTATAAACCGGGCGAAGCCAATGAGCTTAACACACCGGTTTCGGTCATACATGACACCGCTGAAGTTCAACCCATTTGGGAAGCAGTCTCGAACACACGGTGAAGTGCTCACAAATGCGAACCCAACTCGATCTTTTCAATTCACTATTCATAGAGCTATTTCATTTTAGATCAAGTTTAAACATGGTGCTCAATGGAAGTGAATGAAACAATGAAGAGCCATAGTTACAAGCTATATACAAGATAGCCAAAGGGGATCATCAACAAGGCTGCACATGCTAGTGTCATTTCAGAGGTGATGTAGTGAATTAAATTCAGTTTTAAAGCTTTTCTAACTTAGCTCTATTGCATATCAAAATATCAAGGAGGGTCTAAGTTAAGCAACACCATAGACACATAAAGCACCTCAAATAGAGCATAGATTCATTATATCGGCTATAGGTATGGAGCTTAAAATGAACTATGTCACAAATGCAAACGAGATGCAAAATGCAGACTGACACCAAATAAAAGCTAAAGGACACCAAAAGAAAAAAGATAAAAGAAAATACAAAAAAGAACAAAAAAGAACTATGAAACACAAAGAGCTTCCCTCAACTAAAAAGGGAAGCAAATACCCAACTCGCCCTGAAGGCGAGAAAACACAGCTTGATCCAAAGGTTTTGTGAGAATGTCCGCAAGTTGGTTTTGGGTATGGACATGCCGGAGGTCAATGTCGCCCTTCTCATATTGATCTTGCAAGAAGTGAAACGAACATCAATGTGCTTGGTCCTGGAATGAAGCACAGGGTTTTTGGCTACACTAATGGCACTCGTACTATCACAAAGCAGAGGAACTTTAGTAAGCACTAGACCAAAATCCTTCAAAGTCGCAATCATCCAAAGCAACTGCGAACAATAGCTAGCGGCAGCCACATATTCAGCCTCTGTGGTAGACTGAGCAATGCTAGACTGTTTTCGGGAAGACCAAGACACAAGAGAAGATCCAAGAAACTGATAAGTCCCCAACGTGGACTTCCGATCAAGACGACAACCGGCAAAATCGGCATCGGAATAGCCGCAAAGACCAAGGGAGGAGGAGGCGGAAAACCAAAGACCAAATTTGGGTGTGAAGAGCAAGTACCTCATGATGTGTTTCACCGCCTTCTTGTGCGAAGTGCGTGGGGACGCCTGAAAGCGCGCACAGAGGTAGATGGCGAACTGAATGTCCGGTCGAGTCGCGGTCAAGTACAAGAGCGACCTGATCATGCTTTGGTACTCCATATGATCCACTGCTTCTCCTTCCTCGTCCGCATCCAAGGCAATCATAGTCGACATGGGCGTCGAAAGAGGCTTTGCCTTGGTGCACAAATGTCCCTTCTCGGGTTTGTTTGATTTTCAACCCGAGAAATAAAGAAAGTCAACTCTCCCATCATGCTCATCTCAAATTCCCTGCTCATAATATCTACAAACTTGGCAACAAGAGCATGAGAAGAATCACCAAAGATGATATCATCCACGTAAATCTGAACAAGGAGAGTGTCTTTGCCTTGCTTGAGGAGAAAAAGCGTCTTATCTACCGATCCCATTTTGAAACCCTTAGCAAGCAAAAACGTTTTCAACCTATCATACCATGCTCTAGGGGCTTGTTTCAAACCATACAAAGCTTTGTGGAGTCTAAAAACATGGTTTGGAAACTTGGGATTTTCGAAACCGGGAGGTTGTCTAATATACACTTCCTCCTCTATGTAGCCGTTTAGGAAAGCACTTTTAATGTCCATTTGACAAAGTTTAAAACCCTTAGAAGCCACAAAGGCTAGAAGGATTCTAATGGCTTCTAAACGAGCTACGGGAGCAAAGGTTTCCTCATAGTCTATTCCCTCCTTTTGACAAAAGCCTTGCGCTACCAACCTAGCCTTGTTACGTACTACCACCCCATCCTCACTTTGTTTGTTTTTGAAAACCCACTTGGTTCCTATAGGGTGGCAACTTGGTGGTGGTGGCACTAAGACCCAAACGCGGTTTCGCTCAAAATTTTCAAGCTCCTCATGCATGGCATTGACCCAATCCGGATCCATCAAAGCGTGTCCAACATCTCAGGGCTCAAAAGAAGCGACAAAAGCCAAATGAGCAAAGTGAGAGAGATAGGACCTAGACCGTGTGACTCGACGGTCGATGTCACGATGATGTTCTCCGGTGGGTGCTGCTTCTGGATGTAGCGGGGAGCTTGCCTGGAAGAAGTAGCCTCCCCCTCAACAGCAGTTGGTGCTCCCTCAGGTACAATGGGCACCGACTGAGGAAGCTGCTCGAACGGCCCCCATGTAGAGGAAGTAGACGGGTTAGGGCCGTGAGCCAAAGTGGATGTCGCAGGGTCGACGGGGGCAGCCGATGGAGTCGGCTCGGGATCACCCCAATCGGCATCGTCCTGCTCCTCCTCCACAAAGATGCTAGTGTTCACCTCCTCATCACCTGCAAGCTCAAAAGTAGTGGAGCTGCAAGGCATGATTTCATCGAAAGTAATCTCACAAGTCTCCATCACTTGGTTAGTTTCAAGGTTAAGCGCACGATAAGCACGAGAATGAGTAGAATAACTAAGAAAGATACCGTCAGAAGACCGAGACTCAAATTTGTCCAACTTACCGCCCTTCTTGAGGATGAAACACTTGCACCCAAACACCCGTAGGTGACTTACCTTGGGTGGTCTCCCAAATTGCAACTCATAAGAGGTCTTTTTCTTGAAATCTCTGAGAAAAATGCGATTGGAAACATAGCGAGCAGAATTGATCGCTTTGGCCCAATACAACCTAGGAGTCCTATGCTCATCGAGCATCGTCCTGGCCATCTCAACAAGGGTCCAATTCTTGCGCTCAACAACACCATTCTGCTGGGGAGTGTGAGGAGAGGAAAACTGGTGGTCGAGACCCAAAGAAGAGAAAAGAGAAGCAAATTGAGCACTCTTGAATGTTGTTCCATTGTCACTGCGTATCGCTCTCATGGCATGCTTGGGTAGCTCATTTTGCAATCTCAAAATCAGATCTCGAACTTGCAAAAAGGCCTCATCCTTACTCTCCAAAAAGAACACCCAAGAGTATCTTGAGTAGTCATCAACGACTACAACAACATACCACTTCCCTCCCTCCTACCTAACCTGAGCTGGACCAACTGTGTCCATGTGTAAGAGCTCGCCGGGTTGTTTGGTCATAATCTCTGTCATAGGAGGATGGGAAGCGGCAACCATCTTGCCATGCCAGCAAGGATGGCAAACCAAGTCCTTCTTGAACTTTAGCTTTGGCAATCCTTGGATAAGGTCCATCAAGCTAAGCCTTGCAAGCAAGTAAAAACTCAAATGTCTCAATCTCCTATGCCACTTCCAAAGATCGGAAGAAGAACCGGAAAGAAGACAACGAGAAGGTCCGGAAGAGATAGAAAAATCCGCACGAAAAACCTTCCCGAAAGGCAAAATCTGGCAAACAAGCTCACACCGAGAGTCCAAAATCCGAGAGAGATTAGGCTTAAAGCTCACCTCAAAACCGTCATCAGGGAGTTGCGAAACCAAGAGAAGGTTAAAATGCAAATACGCAACCAAAGCAACATCCTCGAGGAAAAAAGACAAATTGACTCGGATCGACCCTCGGGACACAACCTTACCTTT
This sequence comes from Microstegium vimineum, assembly GCA_022036555.1. Lineage (NCBI taxonomy): Eukaryota > Viridiplantae > Streptophyta > Magnoliopsida > Poales > Poaceae > Microstegium > Microstegium vimineum. Next base: position 40,669,425 of record CM039134.1, on the reverse strand, counting down.
ACTCTTATCCCCAAATGTGATGTACTCGGTGTGGCGCACGGGGTCGAGGCTGGAGAACCACTTGGCACTTTCGGTCATGTGGCGTGAGCATCCGGAATCCACAAGCCAAGTCTCCTCCAGTCCTCCTTCCTACATCAATAAAAAGACATAGGGTGAGCAAACGGCGCAACACTGGGGTTAGTAAACTGTGAAGGATACCAGTGTTGTCCCATTTGCCCAAAGAAAGGGTTAGGAGGCATACAAAACATCTCCCTTCCCATAGGGGGGTAGCAATCACCACCATAGGAAAAAGGTGGTCCGCTAAAGGTGTGGGGAGTGAAGCCACCGCCACGAGGCCCGTAGTCGTATGGGTCATGACCGGTACCCCACCGGGCACGACCACCGCGTGGTCTCGCCTCCTGAGGCCTAGTACCTTGAGGCATTGCACCTCTAGGCCTAGTAGTGCGCCTCTGAACTTTTGGTTCACGCACCCCAACCGGTGGGTGGTACATGTCCCGGTTGTTCATCTCAACTTGCCTCCACTCATCTCTCTTCCTCCTATAGAAAAACTCAGCCATGTGCTCATCCCACTCACAATACTCACAGTGGTACCTCACCGCACTCTTGGTAGGCACTCTCTTGTTGGGTTGGGTGGCTCTCGCTTTCTTAGGAAGGGGATCACTAGAGATGTCGGGGAGGGTGTCAAGTGGGTTCCAAAGGTGGTTCGGTTTGGGAATCCACACTTGCTTCTGTGGAGTGGTTTTGGGTGGCTCTTCAAACACACCATCTCTCACAGGAAACTCAGAGGTGTTAGTAGGCTTAGGTGGAGTGATCTTGGTAAGATTGGGAGTTGTGGTGGGTTTCTCACTCTCGCTCAAACCACTGTACTCATCGATTTTACCAAACAAGCTATCATCCTTCCCACCTATAGCAAAGCTTACTCCCATGCTGCCAGCTCGCCTGCACTGGCTCAGCATCATGCCCAACTGTGGCTCTCCACAAGACACCCAGCTCAAGATGGACCGAAGGTATGTGTTTTCCTCCTCGGTATGCATCTTGTCGTGTCTGCATGACGCGATCTCAAGCTCCAAAGCCTCAAAGCGATCCGACTCTCTAGTGCTATCTGAGCTAGCCTTCTCTAACACAGCGATCCTAGCATCTCTCTATGCTAGCTCAGAACGCAAGCCTGAACAGGACTTGCACGCACCAAGTAAGCTAGGCCTAGCCTTCAGCTCACTGACCTCCTCAAGTAGAGCGCCATACTTGTCCTGGATAGTGACAAGATCAGACATGTGCATGGCATAAGCATCGCACTCTACCTCCTCGGTAACCACCATCGACTCCTTAGGGAACTCAATCTCACTCAGCGTTTTCAGATACTTTGCCTTAAAGTCATTCCTCTCTCTAATCGCACGCTTGAGTACAGCATCCTGACTCATGTAGGTGGCGGTCAAGGTCTCATGCTCGAGAGAGAGAGAATCGAGGGTGGGTGATACCTCAGGAGTGTCGGAGTCAGAGTCAAAGTCGTCCTTGCGCTCGCCGACCTTGTTTGCTTCGATCACCATGGTGCAAAAGCCACCATGCTTGGCGTCGGCGTAGAAGCATAGGTCGTTGAGCTTGTCCTCAACCTTCCCTTCATCATCGTCGCTCGAAGAAGAGCCTCCATCGGAGGAGCAATCGATGTCGCTGAGGGAGGCGAGGAAGGCTCGGTGATCGGCCTTCACCTTGTTGAGCACCTCCTTGGCGGATCTTTGCTTGTAGCTGCCCTTAGCCTTGTGCTTGTTGTCGTGGTGGTGCTCGCGCTTGTCCTTGCGCTTGGTGAAGTCCCCCGAAGCTTTCTTGGGGCAGTTTCCGATGAAGTGATCCTCATCACCGCAACGGTAGCACCCCTTGGCCGCGCCCCCACGTCGTCAGTTCAAGCGGTTGTTGTGAAACCGCGAGAGCCTAGTGATGACCAAAGCCAGCTCATCATCTCCAAGCGCCTCCAGTTGTTCCTTTATCATAGAGATCAAAGACGACAATGCGAACAAACCATGTGAAGGGTTAGAGGAAGAAGAAGACGCACCGCTAGGGCTGGAAACCAACGCCATGGATGGGTTTGACAGGTTCTCAAGCTTGGCTCGAGTCTGGTGGTCAATCTCCGAGTACTTGAGCTTGCTGAACAGCTCATCCACGGTCAGGGCATCATAGCCCGGTGACTCCTGGATGGCAGCCACCTTCATCTCCCACACCCTCCGATCAAGAGCATGCAAAAGCTTGATAGCCATCTCATGATCATCATAGGGGAAGTTGGCTCGATTAGCACGCATCTTGTTGACGATCGATGGGAAGCGAGTGAACATCCCATCAACAGATTAGCCCGCCAACTGAACGAAGTTCTCGTACTCCCTACGGTACGTGTCAAAGAGTATGGACTCGATCTGAGGGTTGCCCTCATGATATCGCACAAGTGTTTGCCAGATCTCTCATGCCGTAGTGGGACTCGACACCCGCTCAAACTCAGGAAGAGACAATCTCGAGAAGAGAATGCTACGGGCTCTTACGTTTGATGCATGTTGCATGACTTGGGCATCGGTGATCCGAGCAGCAAGAACCACCTAGTCCTGATTCTCACAAATCTCCCAAATCTTCGAATCAAGCCCTTGAAGGTAAGCGGACATGCGCACCTTCCAATAGGCGAAATTTGATCCATCGAAAAACAGAGGTTTTCTAGCACCTCGCTCCATGTCGCCTTCGCGGATCAAGAACCGTTTAAGGTGGAATGATCCTTAACTGGCTCTGATACCAACTGAAGGACCGGAAACGACAACCAGAGGGGGTGGTGAATGAGAGCCAAATAAAAATTCCTTTCAGAAGATCTTGACCCTTGTCCCAAGCACACCCCAAAGCGAGAACTAGGCTCATGACCCACAAGTGGGTGGATGTTCTAGGAGATGTCCCAAAAACACAGCGGAGCTAGTTATGAACCTGGAGAAACAAACCGCAACTCAAACGGAAGAAATCAGCAAACACAGAGACCTCCAGACTACTTTAGTAGGGACCTCTGGACCAATGGACAAGGTCCAGAGCTTGGTTCGGAGGCTGGTCCGACGGTTTCACTTCCTGTCTCAAAAACACACAATATGCACCCTAGCTCTGGACACTTGGCTCCGGACTAGTCCGGCGCTACCTTCGGACCAAAACGCAAAGTCCGGTGCTAAACCTTGCCTTCCCGAAAACCACACAGGGAGCGACCTAGCTCCGAACGTCCACCTCCGGACTAGTCCGGTGCTATGGGTTGGTGAACTGACTCCCTGGACAGGACCACCGGACCAATGAGCAATGGTCCGGAGCCTGCTAGCGAGTAGTCCGGAGCCTCGTCGGGAGCTACTGAGCAGAGAAGTTGTTCTGCTGACTGCTTGGTCAATGAACACCAGACCAATGGATATGGTCCGGAGCCTATGACAGGATAGTCCGGAGCTTGGTCCAGAGCTCCCGAGCAGAACAGCTGAAACCCGCGAAAAGTAGTTTCCACTCCGCCAAATCTTCCCAAAACTCAACCAAATGATCACCAACTGCAACCAAACATTTTAGGCATGATCCTAGTACAGTTGGGGAGCTATCCCGAAGAAATCATCGCTCAATTTGGCTTAGAGCAATGGAGAGAGAAGAGATTTGGGGGAAAAACTCAAGAATGAAGAACTCCGCAAACAAATCGCTCGATCTATGTGCTCGTGAGGTTATAGGGAAATTCCTCCAGTGCAAAGATGCTCCTTAAGAGTACGAAGAACTTGGTGCAAACGTATTTGCGAGAGCTACTCCCTACAAAGAGATATCATCTCGGGAACAAGAGGGTGCAAAAAGCAAAACGGGGACACGATCAAGAAATCAAAGGCACCATGGCCTACGGAGGTTACGGCCTCCGATTCCTCGCAACAATCTCAAGTTCTTACACCGGAGACATGGTGGATCTCAAGCAAGAAAAGCTAGGGGAAGGGAAAACCTAGGAATTAGGTGGGAAGTGAAAAATGCAAGAGATGGGATGAGGGATACCCCTTCATCCCTTAATTATCGGGCTTTGGCTATTTCCCAAAGACCCCCCCCTAGATACATGAGTGAACTATCTAGCCTAAGCATTGCAGTCCAAGCTCTGGAAAATATCTTCCTCGATTTGAATGGACGGTCCCGCTTCCTGCCAGGAGTTGCCGTTGCCTCGACGCAACCTCCAGGATTCTGCCACGTGCCGCCCCCGCTTCCTCGGAAGCTCCGCCCGGGTTTTAAGGCCCAAACCCGTGAAACCCGCCACCGGTAGCTTTGGGCTCAACTACCGAACCGCGAGTTTTGAGGCCCAAACTCGGAAACCGTCCTTTGATGGTTTTGAGGGCCAAACCACCAAAACGCTCGACTCAAGCCACCTTGTCCTTGCCCGGTCGGACTCCGAGTCCCATGAGCCTCCGCTTGACCCGCTCATCCGTCGTCTTGACTTGGTCAACTCGGTCTACCTCCATGTCCTCTCGCGCTCGCCGGTGCCAAGTACTAGCCACCACAGCTAGTCCTCTAGTGCTCATGGTCCCTCGGTCCGAGCCCGCTTCCGCCCTTCACCGCTCTCAGTCCATCGGCACAGCAAGCCTCTACTCGACCTTCTCCACACCATTGACCACTGTCTCCAGGCATAGTAATTGCACACCACAAGCCGATAGACAGGCACACACATGCTTTTGCAAGGGTCAGTGTAAAGCCACTCAAACTGAAACACTCAAGTGTTGATCAATCACTCATCATAAAACTAAATATCATGGGCACATATCAACCATGTGTTCGCACACGACCTCGAAGGTGAGGACCTCGCTCTAGAAGTTGTTTGGCTCCCCGAACGTAACGGGCAGGTCGATCTTCCCCAAGGGCACCGTCTGCCTTCCAGGGACGATTCCCTGGAAGGGAGACCCCGACGACCGGAGCTTCTCCCTTCGTAGGCCGAGGGCCTCAAAGGAGTTGTAGTACATGATGTTGAGGATGTTGCCCCGTCCATCTGTACCTTGGTGAAGTGCACATTCCCTATGATCGGGTCCATGACGAGTGGATAGTGACCCGGCTGGGGAACGTGGCTCGGGTGGTCGTCTCGACCAAACGTGTTGTCGGACTCTGACCAGTCAAGGAAAGTCAGAGTTGCCGGGGCGGCTGCGAAGACCTCACGCCGCTCCTGCTTCTGCCGGCGCTTGCAGCCATAGGCCTCCGAGCCCCCGAAGATCATGAGGCACTTGTTTACGTGGGGTTAGGAGTCTTCGCGACCCCCCTCCCCGTCGTTGTCATCCGGCTGCTTCGGCTGGTCGTTCGACACTTGTTTACGTGTGTGCTTGACCAGCACGTTGTGATATGGGCATGGCTTGGTGGGCATGTCGTCGAACCGCCCCCCCCCCCCCCTTCTTCCTGCCCTAGGGACGCGCGGTCTTGCGATCCGTTGCCGCGACCATGTTGTCGCTGCCGCCACGCTGCGGCTTGCCCTTCTTCTTGCTTCGGGCTTGCACGCGGTTGGAGACGCCTTCGCCGGCGTCATCCGCGCTTTTGCCCTTCCCCTTGTCGGAGGGGAAGATTGCACCGACCGCCTCCTCACCCGACGCGTAGCTCGTGGCGATGTCGAGGAGGCGCTCGGTGGTGCGAGGGTTGCTGCGGCCCAGCTCGTGGACCAGCTCCTTGCAGGTGGTGCCAGCGAGGAACGCTCCGACCACATCCGCGTCGGCCGTGGTCGGTAGCTTGGTGCACTGCTGGGAGAAGCGACGGATGTAGTCCCGGAGGGGCACGTCCGACTTCTGCCTACAGCTACAGAGGTCCCAGGGGTTCCCCGGAGGCGTGTAAGTGCCTTGGAAATTTCCGACGAAGGCCCGCCGCAGGGAGCTCCACCCATCGATGGTGTTGGGGGTAGATGCTCGAGCCATGTGCGGGTCAAGTCCGAGAGATGGAGAGGCAGGTTACAGATGATGAACTCGTCGTCGTCCGTGCCGCCGGCCTGGTAGGCGAGGCGGTAGTCGTCAAGCCAGAGCCCAGGGTTCGTTTCCCCAAAGTACCGAACGATGTTAGCGGGTTGTCGGAAACGTTGCGGGAATGGCGCGCGGCGAATGCAGCAGATGTAGGCCAAAGGGCCTGGCAGCTCCGGCGTAGGAGGCTGATCTTCTTTGCTGTCGTACCAACCACCATGACGAAAATGGTAGCCTCTGCTCACGCTGTCCTGCTTGGCGTGCTTGCGCGCATCGAGTGTGTCACGTACGTCGCGTTTGTCGCCCACGCGGGCGTGAACTGTCGGGCGTCGATGTGCGTCCGGCGTGGGATCCTGGTGAACCGAGTCCTCGTGGTCATTGGGCGTCATGTCGGCCAGATGTCCGCTGCTGAGTCCGCGCCTTCGCGACGCTGAGCTCTTGGCCTGTTGAGCCACGACGCGCTCCAGAAGGGACTTCAGCTCGTTGTGAGCAAGTTTCCCATCGGGAGCGTCAGGGACCGGGAGGTTGCAAAGCAGCATTCTTGCCGCCGTGATGTTCTGGCTCACCCGCGCAAACTGAGGCATACCGTGCTCGTCATTGATGATGCGCTGATGCACTCTGTGGAGCTCTCTGCGAGCGCGAGGCACTTCTGGGTCCCTAGCGGTTTCGCACTCGAGCTTTTCACGCTCAAACGTTACCCGTCACTGACCCTCCGCGAGTTGCCGCTCCATTTCGCGGAGCTCGTGCAGCTGTCGCTGCCGGGGTCGGAAGGTTGCAAGTCGTCCCGTGGTGTGGGCGCATATGGCTCCGCCCCGTCCATGGGTGTGCGTACGTCGTCATCATCCCCATCCTCAATGAGGGTGGCGTCGATGGCCGCTCCACGCGGTGAGGAGTCGCATATAAAGCACTCATGTCTGTGGCCAGCGCTGCCGTCGCTCGACCCGGACCTGAGCAAGTAATCACAGTCGTGCAGGAAATCGTAAAAGGCCTCCTTGTCCCCTAGACCCTCGAAGTCCAGGGGCTCCCAGGGATCAGCACTCCCGCGGTTGGAGTCGGCATATGAGGTGGCCTCCGAACTTGTGAGGAGGTCGGAGACGGACCTGAGATGGTGCGACGCGAGCCCGATGCATGTCCCCTCCGCGGGGACGACAAGGAAGCCCACGGCCACCGCCTCCGAGTAAGATGCGGTGGCATTCCGCATGCCGTATGGTAGCGCCTTTGTTGCGAGTGCCAAGATGAGCTCGGGAGAGAACGGTTGCGCTCCCGCGAGCTGCGCCGCCACGTTGGCGAACACGAAGTAGAGGTTGTGGAGGGACCCCTGAGTCGGATGGGGACCCATCAAGGTGTCGAGCTGACGCTCGAACGTGGGGTAGTCGGCTCGCGGGGTGGTTGTCCCCTGAGCGGTTTGTCCCCCCAGAGGGAGACAGGACGAGGTGGGCCATTGATGCCGAGATGGGGCCCACGGCTACCTTGGAGGATGTCGTGGGGCGACGGAGGACCAGGTCGGCTCCCTGCCCGTGGCACTGGAAGTCTAGGCTACCAAAGCGGAAAATGGAGCCTGGCGCGAAATCAATGTGGCGTGATGCCATCTGAAACTCGAAAATACGGGTGACACGCAAAGGTCCCCTACCTGGCGCGCCAACTGACGGTGTCTAAAATGGCGGGTCTAGACGGATTTATCCAATAGTCATAAGAAATACCAACAATTGTAAGGGATGGGATCCTGATCAATGCTCATGAATGGACGCAAAAGAAAGAGGATCCTAACATTAGTTTTGTCTCTGATTGTGACAAGGCCCTAGTTTGGCAAGATGTCTGTCAGTGTCTAAAATGGCAGGTCTAGACAGCCAACGAGTAAATTTCTAAGCGTGTCTGAGATCGGATGGTTGTGCTAGGAGGACACAGAGATGTATAGTGGTTCAGGCCCAAACGCCCTACATCCAGTTTGTGGCAAGATCGTGTTACCCAGCGCAGGGGTGCTTGTAGAGGGGAACTACAAGCAATGGAGAGAGGGAAGCAGGTTCCCAGGTCTCGTGCGTATGAGGTTCTTGGTTCTGGTGAGAGCTCACGTGGATGCGAGTATGCGTGTGTAAATCTGAGTGTTGAGAGAGAGAGATTGGGGGTCCATTCTCCCCTTTTATACGTAGGGAGAGATGGTAGAGTACAGTAGGGAGAGAGAGAGAGGTAGTGAAACCGGCATGGGCTGCTGACTTGGGGGAGCCTTGGGCTTTTATTCGCCTTCCTTCCCAGGGAAGACTGCGCCTGTAGACACGCCGCCATGATCCTATTCGTCCTTGTTGAAGTTGTAGCCATGTGTCTCATAATTGGGAGCATCCCTATTCCTTGACAAGGGCATGAGCGGGGGTTGGCAGCACAGGGCCAGGCACCCCGCGTTCGGTTGTACAGGGCTGAGTATGCCCTAATCCCTGTTCAAGTGTCCGTCAAATGCATGGCGCAAGCATGGAGAGTGTCAATCGGTAGTTAGGCAGCACAGGAAACTATATCGTAGGGAGTCTACAGAGGCAGGCATGGCAGTTCATGCCTTGAAGCCCCATCCCTAAGGACGAACGTTGTTGTGGACCTTTTGACTACAAGCTACGGCGCCCTGATCGGGGGTGGCGACAAGGCTTTCGAGGGGGTGACGTCACGGATGATGTCGCCCTGAGTCGGACAAAGCAGAGAGCCTCCGAGGGTGTTGACATCACCCTCGGACGAGGCGGAGAGCCTCCGAGGGTGGATACGCCCCGGGTGACGTCACCATGGCTCGGACGAGGCGTAAGAGCCTCCGAGGGTGATTTTATTTTCGCGAAGTGCGGTGTTAGAGTACCCTATTCTCAGGTATCCAACAATGTCCTTCAACATTTCATGCTGGATACAGAAGATGCAGCTTTGAAGGAGAGAGTTTGGAACTGGACTATGAAGTGGATGGCCACACTATTCTAGGGTTGGAAGAAGAAATTGTACAACACATTTATCAAGAAGAACTAGACCCCAGATTTCACATTAAGGCCTACGTTAAGTTGAGGCTATTTTGGAATGAGTTTGTAGAGTTCAAGACATCGGAAGAGGGTGAGGCACGGGTGAGAAGGAACTAAGAAAATTCTCGATGAAAGAAATACCACCATCACTTGGGATCAGGTAGCTACAAGAGTGTCATTCCTAAGTGGGAAAGAATAGAATGGAAGATTCTTGCCAAGGGGATCAAGCCGGAATCAATCAGCTGGCCTAAGCACGCCAAGTATTGTTTTTTTGGTCATGGGGGAAGCTTGGACCTAGATACCAGGAAGATTGTGTATGGCGCAAAACTCCAAAGAGGAGGAGAAAGATTTGCTTATGTGTGAGCCTTGGCTGAGAGTGGTAGGTCACAACCAAACAGAGATAGGGATGAGGTGACATACACCCTGGAGAATCCTAACATGGTGGGCGAACAAGAGGCTATGGTGCGGTGTTGTGGGAGCAATCCTTCCCTCAAGACAAAGCCACCTATAGAAGCCGCTAGAGAAAGAAGGACAAGTAGGCAGATCGGATGTGTTGGATGAAGGAAATGGTCCTTGAGTCACGAGAAGTGGTTCGTGAATCAATAGAGCGGAAAAAAGCACTTGAAGCCAAAATGAATGAAGAAATCAAAAGGCAAGTGCAAATAGCAGTAAGTTCCATCCAAAGACAATCTACAACAGAGCTCGGAGTCAACATCAGCCCCCTAGTCAGTTGAAAAGTAGTTGCTCTTCCACGAAGGTGCCAGCGGAGGACGTAGGGCTACGCTTCCCAGTGGATGACATCACCAATCCTCTAACGACATGTGAGCTGCAAATTCTAGAGGGGAATGCCACAATCATGGTGGCTACCAGTGTTGTATCTCCTATCGACCCAACAAAGACATCGAGATGCCATGGAGTATTAATACCTCCTAGATATGCTAGCGTCTCAGTGGGTAGAGTTGTGAGAGGTTACCACATTATGCCTCTTGACATTGAAGGAGGTGATGAGGAGAAGACTTTAGGAGAAGCGAAGAAGACATTCATATGTTGGCGCAAGCGCTATATCATTATTCCTAGGGCGTCACCTCCTCCTCCTCAACAACCTAACCCTAGGTGCGTATTGTTAATCAAACTTTTCTTTTCACTAATTATGTATTGTCTTAAATAACGGTTTACTGATAACATGTTGTTTTCACAGCAGAACCTCCCCCAACTGAAGTCCAATTATCCATTCGCCACTTGGTCACAGTGTTGTGGGTGATGACCATGAAGTGGAAGACACGACTGCATCCCCACAAGCCCCATCTCCTCCATGATGGGATCCAACGCCGCTAGCTGCCGAGAAGACTAATGATGAACTAGAAGATTCAGTGAAATCAGATGTGGACGCTTTCTTCGCAAAAGTCAAGGCTCAAAGGGAAGCCAAGCGAAACCCTAAGCCATACTTGTTTGTACGTCCAGAAGTTCTAAGACGACAGTGGACGCTCACCAAAAAAAAAGTTGCATGATGCTCATAAGGATCCTCCACTATCATACTATGACCACACTCTCACCAAGTCGATTGAGGAGGCAAAGAAGACAGGGAAGAGAGCATAGAAGGGTGTTGCATAGCTCGGGAAACAATCACAACAACAACTGCCCCCGCTAGTTATTGGGAATGAATATGGTTCAAACATGAGCGTGCTTGAACAAATATCTGGAAATGTATGTTTGTATCAACTTGATGAATTTTTCGTGGATATTGGTCTAACCCTTTCCAAAATGCTCGGCGAATCATCCATTTAGTGCTCCGGAAGTTGAACATTGGAAGGAGTATTTATATGGCAAGAGTTTATACAACCCTAAGAAGCTCATTGAACTACGTACACAAATGTACTTGTTAAAGAAGTGGTACATGGCTACGTGTTAGAGAAAAGCTGATGACTATATTTGTGTCAGAATCATAAACCATCATTACTTCCATGGCGATGACAATATAATGGTTTGGTTCAATGAGTTACACCGGCTATGCCACATGGATGCTCTAGACAAATCTCTCATCAACTGCTTTTGTCTGTAAGTGATTCTGTCTTTTAATAATCTCACTCTAGCATATGTATATGTATATGTATAATTAATTATCCTCACACTAACTAGTGTGTCTATACATATGCAGAGACATGATGAGAGACCTCACACGTAGAAATGACAAGGATATTGGTTTCGTTGATCCGCACATCGTATCCAAGGACCTCAACACAATTCCCTACGATCTATGGAAACCTAAAACTAAGAGGAATCTCTAGAGGTTCTTGATCAACCAAAAGGACAAAAGATATATACTCTTCCCCTAACACTTTAGGTGAGACTTGATATCGTGTGCACATTTTACTTTACTTACTCAATCCAGCATAAAGATATACATGTTGACTTTATAAACAAATGCAGCTTTCACTGGATACTGATTGTCTTTGATCTCCATGGTGGTAATTTGGTAATCTACGACTCTTTATGCTGGATTGAGTGATGGCGGCACAGCGGCAGATGAGATGGGCACAAGAAACGCCGCGAACTCGCAATGGCGGCACGATCGGCACACAGACCGACTTATGTGCTGGCGTGCTAGACTCCTGGATATTGATGGACATGGACTGCTTGTTTCCTGGAGCATGAAAGACTGAAAGGGCCTAGCTGGCTGGTGGCTTGGGCTGTTTAAGAATTTTGATGGACCTCCATTTTCTTTAAGTGCTGATTATACTAAATAGATAACTATATATGCTAATTATATATATGATCTTTGTAAGACATAATCTGCTGCCCCTCCTACTCTGTACCTGCGCAGTAGGGTGTTGGCAAGATTGTCAACCCTATTGTACTATCTATCTACTGTAGATGTATGACAAATAGTGCCAAGTAGTGGCAGTCATCAGCATAGTAGGTAGTTGTTGAAAGTAGTGGTCCCTTTAGTTGGTAGTTAGAGATGCATATGTATCAGCTAGCAAGTCAATGAATTCAGTTCAGTTTTTCCGACAACCAGAGAGCAGTACCAGGCAGCAGAGCTGCAGCTCGTGTGTGTGTGTTAGCTGTGCTCAACCCCTTCTTCCACCTCTAGCCTTAGTGTGTGAGTGTGCAGGTGAGTTGTTTGCTCACCTTGCAGGGGATCGAGGGACCAACAAGTGGTATCAGAGCCGCAAGGTTGTTCTCATTGCTCGGCTGATCACCAGCAATGGCTAAGACGGGCAGCTCAGAGGTGCGCGCCAACAGAGGAAATACCGTGGGTGCTCAACCACGCCAGGAGGTCGTCGTGCAGACCGTGCGAGACGTTGGTGGGACTAGCTAGCCGGTCCTAACCCACACGAACTATGGAGAATGGGCGGTGACCATGAAGGTCAAGCTCAGAGCCTGACAGCTCTGGAAGGCGATCGACCCAGACACTGAAGATGAGGAGGAGGAGTACTCGGTGTTGGAAGCTATCCTAGTTGTCGTACCGCCGGAGTATCGAGAGACATTGGGGTCAAAGAACACAGCCAAGGGCGCTTGGGCTGCCCTCAAGGCCATGCGGGTCCGGTTGGACCGCGCAAAGAAGGCGAAGACGCAATAGCTGTGGCAGGAGTACGACAACCTCCAGTTCCACGATGGAGAGGCAGTGGAGGATTTCTCCCTCTAGTTGTAGTTGCTCGTCAGTGAACTGGCGGCGCATGGCTTCACCATTGACGACGAGGAGGCCGTCTCCAAGTATCTGCGCGTCGTGCTGCTGAAGTACACCTAGATCGCTCTCTCCATCAAGACAATGCTGGACATGTCAACCCTCACCATTGAGGATCTGACTGGGCACTTGCGGGCGGTGGACGAGCGCACGGAGGTGACGGAGACACCAAGCAGCGGCAAGTTGTTGCTGACCAAGGAGGAATGGGCGGCCCGGATGAAGGAGAAGAAGGTCGAGGGAAGCTCCTCCAGCCGTGGCGATGATTCTAGCTGTAGCGGTGACTCCAGCCGCAGTGGTGATTCCAAGCACCGCAGCAAACCCCCGTAGAAGAAGGATGGCGAGCCTATCGGCAGGACCTCCTGTCGACGTTGCGGGAAGACTGGCCACTGGACCAAGGAATGCCTAAACAAGTAGGAGAAGAAGGCTGAGGTGCACCTGGCATAGGTGGACGACGACGAGCCTACTCTCCTGATGGTGATGTTCTATGCGCTGCACGACATTGATGTAGAGGAAGTGGCAAAAGCGGAGCCAGGGAAGGCATCACAGGCCATTGACCTCGACGAGCCACACACTCAAGTCCATCTTGAATGGGTGGGCGGCGATGCAGAGCAAAGGAGGTACCTGGACTCCGATGCCAGCAACCACATAACTGGCTGCAAGGCGGCGTTCTCCAAGCTCGACAGCAGCGTGACGGAGTCGCTGAAGTTCGGTGAGGGCTCGAAGGTGGATATTCGAGGTCACGACACTGTGATCTTCTGGTGCCAGAATGGTGAACATCGCGTGCTAACGGACGTGTATTACATTCCCCAGCTGCGTTCAAGCATCGTCGGCATTGGGTAGCTGGATGAGTGTGGGTGCGAGGTGCTGATCAAGAGCAGCGTCCTGAGCATTCAGGATCGGGAGCAGCGACTAATCACCAAGGTAGAACGATCTTGTAACCTCCTGTATCTGCTCGATTTGAAGGTGGAGCAACTGATCTGCCTGGCGGTGCAATGCACGGAGGGACCGTGGTTGTGGCATGCCTGTTTTGGCCATCTCAGCTTCGATGTGCTCGGAGGATTGATGAAGATGGTCCCCGGGCTCTCCCACATCGAGCACACAGGCGAGCTGTGTGACAGTTTCTTGGCGGCGAAGCAGAGGAGGTTGCCGTTCCCAAAGGCAGTCAAGTATCGCACGGCAGACGCCCTTGAGCTTGTCCACGGTGATCTCTGTGGGCCAATCACATAGGCCATGCTTGGAGGACGAGGTACTTCCTTCTGCTGGTTGATGATTGCAGTCGCTACATGTGGTTATGACTCCTCACTATCAAGGACGAGGTAACAGAGGCGATCAAGAAGTTTCAGGCGCGATCGGAGGCTGAGTCCGGGAAGAAGCTGCGTGTGCTGAGGACAAATTGTGGCGGCGAGTTCACCTCGGTGGAATTCACTATGTACTGCGTGGATCAGGTTGTGGTGCGACACCACACCGCGTTGTACTCGCCTCAACGGAATGGTGTGGTAGAACGGCGGAACTAGACGGTGGTCGGCTTGGCTTGATCCATGCTGAAGGTAAAGGGTATGCCGGCAGAGTTCTGGGGTGAGACGGTGACCATGGTGGTGTCATCCTCAATTGTGCGCCCACGAAGGCTCTCAAGGGCGTGACACCGTTCGAAGCATGCTACGAGCGCAAGCCAGATGTGTCTTTCCTCAAGACGTTCGGTTGCATCGGCCACATCAAGAAGACGAAGTCATTCCTCGCCAAGCTGGAGACAGCCAGACAGGAGCACAACAATGGTGCTCCTTGTTGACGGTCCTTAAGTACCAACTTTAACCGTCAACTAAACAAGGAAAAGGATCTAAATGAAACCAATAGCTAGAATTAGGGTTTATACTGACAGAATTCCACGAGTATTGGTTAATTTCTGTTTCTGCAGGGGGTTATCAGGAAATACCAAGGAAAGGCCCACATGTCATGTTTACATAGAGATAATTATCAACCGCACAATTTTCTGCACTCTAGACGGTTCCAGAAGACATGAGAACGAACGAAGCCAGGGCACCCGCCCTGCCCCTGCAGCTAATCAGGCTCTGCTTCGCGGATCGTGCTCCACGTCCTTTGAGGATGAATCTAAACCCTTCATATAGGTCGGTTTGATCCAACGGCCCACGTTCATTTGAGGAGGCTATATAAGGAAGGCCCTAACCCCCTGAGGATCATCTCATCTCATTATTCTTCTCTAGAGTAAAAGCTAGGGTTTCAATTAGATGTAGAGAAGGAGAGAGGTCCCTCTAGTTGTCTAGATCTAGATCTTCTAGTTCTAGTTCATCTATTGGTAATTAGAGGTGAGAGAGAGGAGGAGAGAGCTAGGAGGACCCGGATCTATCAGATCTTCCTCAACATTGTACCTTTGCAGCATCTGGTTCGGAGGAATCTCCAGGTTCTTCATTTATTCTAAGTATCTTATTTCAGTTCTTACTTTATTCTATTTACGGGATCTCCGCTCGTATTGAGTGCTCTAGTTTACAATTGGAATTAGAGTAGTAAGTGATAGTGTAGATGTGGTGTCTAGGCTAGAGTTTACCTGAGTTTGCGCCCAATCCTACGGATAATTGTGGTAGCCCCAGAGGAGACAGCTCTGTAAGGCCTTTGTAGTCCACCACGTTCGGGTTGGTGTTTCATAGAGCTTTTGGCAACCTCCCCCCAACTACCTTTTTCCCAGTCTTTGTCGAGAGTCGGGAAGGTACTGTTGCTCCAAAGTAAGTAGAGTATCATGGGCCTTTGATTAGATAGAACATCTTAGAAAACTCTAAAATCTCTCTTTACCTAGTTATCATTATTTACCTTATTATCATTCTCTACCCATTTATCTTATCTACTACCAAAATATTCTATCTTATCTATCCTTGGACGTTCTTAGTTCTTAACAAGTTCACTTCGTGTTCCCCGTGGAAATCGATACCCTTGGAATACTCCTGAATGAAAGATACAGCGGTATCCGTGCGCTTGCATATTTATCTGTGTGCGTTAAGAAATACCAACAAGCTTTCTGGCGTCGTTGCCGGGGAACGGTAGCTGGACTAGTTTTGAACCAAGTTCATTCGTTTACCTTTTTCCTTTTTCCTTTTTACCATCTTTATCACCTTACCATTTTCACCTTACCACATTCATAAATCTTTTACTCCAAAGGGCGACTTGTTGGAGACTCCACCTTCTTCACCCCTCATTCTTATAAATGGCTATGAGCTTCGCCCTGCCTGTATATCCATGGTTGGGGAGCAATCTTTCTCTAGCCTTGGTTTAGTTTTAAATCTTGTTGAAAATATGAATTATCCAAGTATAGAGGAGGCCCCAAACAAGAACAATTTTAGAGTTTCCAATCCAACTAGAATTTTGTACTCACATGAAGAATCAACCATAGAGATTGGAGAGGAAGATGATATCAATGAGCATGGAATCTATTCTATAACTATCTCTTTAAATCCATGTTCATATGAGACATCTCCCATACTCATTGGTCTCTTTATCATTACCATTTATGACATCTTCAACACCCTCACTCTTTTTGTTTACAAAAACTTTAAAAGGGTGGTTGTCGATGCATATGTCTATCATAAATATTATAGATCTCGTTGTATAAATCTTAAGATAGGTAATAGTAGGGAAACCATATCGCTAAAAACACATCTTAAAAGGGTTCCCAAGGACAAGCTAAGTGTCCTAAAACTAGCACCTCTGAGATCATAACATAAGTGTTCACCTTTTTTGTTGTCTACCCTTGTAAAGTGAGCATAGAAATATATGATTATATTCCTTCGAGTATTTTTGTCACTAACCTTTCCAGGTATAGAGCAAAAAGAATGAAGGAATGACAAACATAAGGTATGTCCAACAATCATCATGCAACATTGAATTTCATTCATCCAATCTTGATTTTTGCAAAATTCAAGCTTGGGGGATAACCCATCGTAAAAACACCTTTTGCCATATTGCTACATCATCTTATTTGTACCTACCTTTAAGGCATGCTCAACTACTAAAAAACATCATCATACTTTTTTCATCCTCACTTGAGTAAATCTCCATAATACTTTCATGCTACCTTTCTCTGCTATAGTGTATGTTTAGGTTTTGAAGAATTTTCATATATCTTTTAAATTATGCATGGTGCTTAGTTTAAATCAAAGGTATTTAGATATTACTTCTAAAGGCTTTTTAATCTAAGCTTGGTTAGGTTAAAATGTCTTCCTAAATCAAATTAGATGTGGTGTCTAGGTTGATTTTTGAACTAATAGTATACTAGAGTAGATATTGGATATTTTGTTGGACTAACCCCTATAGGAAAACTTTCAATATTAAATTGGGAAGTCCCAAGATGAACTCACACTGGAGATAGACACATGAACTTCAACAACCTTCATAAGAGAGAGGTAGGTAATTCATCATGATGTATTCCATGGAGCAAGGAGAAGGCGAGTGACAAAGGACAAAATCTACATCCGATCAATCCATGGAAGAGGGTGAACAAAACTTCAAGACAAGATCAACAAAAATTTCAAGATCGGAAGAACAAGGATTATAGAGGAGTGGAACAAGAAGACAAGTTGTTAATGCACAACCAGTTGATCAAGGGAAGCTTCCATGAGGGTTACGATGCCATCATTATTCAATGGCAAAGGTAAAGGTAAGTAATCATCACTCTAAAAGTTTTTCTTTGATTCTGGTATTCACATAAATAAAGATCTAAATATGTTTGAGCTGCAACTTTATATGATCCAACCTGATAAACTCAACATGTTTGTTCTTTAAATTATGATCCTAGTACCACTTCTTGATCTCACAGTCTTAACCATGTATGCTAAAATGTTGCACATCCAACCTTGGAAGATGATAATCTCAATCATGTAAAAATAAATTAGATAATCTTTCCATGTGTTAAAGCAATCTAATATGCCAAGTCTTTATGAAATGCTACATTCATGCTCATGCTCTAGACTGATCACTCATGTCATGGCTAAATAAAATACAACTCATTCTTTCTCAAATATGTTTAGGCTAGAGAAGAACGAATAAACTTTTGGTTCTGTTGGTGTTTTTCCACCAGCAGAGCCCATGCACTTGATCTCTGCCTTGTTTCTATGAGCAGGACACTTCTTCACCATGCCATCAAGAGCATGGGTGGAAGACACCCTACCAATGAAGAAAGGGTATGCAGGGAGACCTATCATCCCAATCTCCATTGGAGCTTACACTTTTGAAGAACTGGTCTGTGACCTTGGAGCAAGTGTCAACATCATGCCAACTTGCAGATCAGACACTATGCTATCCCAAGGGAGTTCTTGAAGATAGTTTCATAGGAGTTGGACACTCGTTTGTATCGGCATACTTTGAGGTTGAAGAAACAGGTGGAGTGCCAAGATATGTTTCCCAATCAAGGATGGGAAGGAGAAGTTCACTCCTGAGAAGCCTACACTCAAGGTTCCTACTCATCCTCAGACGTCGTACATCTACAAGGATACAACTATTGCTACAAGAAAGAAGAACATCAACAATAGAAAGAGGAAGAGTAAAGCTCAACAACCAAGAGAAGACCCAGATGATTTGCACTATTGATTCAGGGTATGATCAACTCTTTCTATCACAATACCTCGCTAAGCTGGGAGATCCAGGAGTACCAACCATTGATTGCAAGATCAAGGAAAGTGCATTCTACAAGATATTCTGCAATATTGGATCAAGCAGTAACATAGTGTCTAAGGTGGCCTACCAACATTTATATGGTAGTAGACCACTATACCAGACATATGTGCAGCTACAGCTAGCAGACCAATCATTCTGATTTCTGGAGGGAATAACAAAAGACACCATGATCAGAGATCACTATGTTCCCACCAACTTCATGGTTCAAGATATGGGAGATGAAGATGAAGTCCACCTCATTCGAGGAAGATCTTTCCTCAACACCACTAGCGCAATCACCTCCATGAAATCATGTGAGATCCACTTCCAATTCCTTGAAGAGAAGAAACAAGCCATCAAGGATGGTTGGATAGACTATCTGGGAGAATTAATAAGATATGAAGATCAATTCAATAATAAAGATAAGAGTTCTCCTGAGAAGAAGTCGTACCACCAACAGAGGATGTATCACCTGCTACAGAGGAAAGAAGAAGAAGAACCTCAGACTGAGGAAGTGTGGAAGAAAAAAGAGACTTCATCAGAAACACCAACACAAGAAGAGCAAACATCCAACATTTGAACCAGAAGAGAGGTCCGGTTCAACGAACCTAAATCTTTGAACCTTAGCTGAAAGGTAAACTCGGTAAGTTATCTACATATTTATTTTCCTCTGCATTACATTAGTTGCACTCTAGCATATTTACTTTCCATAATTATTTATGGCACTATTCATATATCATTCTTAGTCTAATCTAGTGCATAATCATCTTTATCATAGCATATGTATATTTCTGCATTACAAAAAGAAAAACCTTTAAGCCCCATGTGAATAAGTCTTTCAACTATTTACTATGGAGGCATAAAAAATATTGCATTAGTCATTTGCATATAAAATTGAAAATCTAAAAATATATTGAAATAGAAGAATTCTATAAGGCTCTAGGCAATCAAGGCATAAATGGTTTACCGCTAACGCTTAATCTGTTCCACGAGCTTTGTTGTCTATTTGAGTTTAGCAGGATTTGGAAAGACTAGAAAAGATTAGATATACTTTGAGAAGTACAACTACATCAACTATCATCTTTGAAGTCTCAGAGAACTGAAATAAGTCTACACTGTCTAAATGAATGACTATGTCAACATCCAGCTTGGGGGAGAGCACCCCCATGTATCCAGGTAAGTATCCTTACCCACTTAGGTTTACTTTTACTTAGATATTAGTTACATAAATTAATTCAAATAAAAAAATGTGAGCACATGAAGGTTCACACCTAAATAATTACAAATCACAAAACTAACAACTTAGATATTGTTTATCTATGGTATTTCATTGTCTATTTTTATCCTTAAGTGAGTTTTCTATTTAGTAATAATAATAGGTATGAAGTTGCTAATAATAAAATAAAGAACTCTGAAGAATATCTTATACATGCTCAAATGCTCAAAAGAGGTCCAAAAGGTGGACTCAAAATGATTTATCATGGCCACACAACTGAAGTTCCTCTTCCAAATGAGAAATGTTGGTTGTATAGGACCCGCCAACTAACCCTTGATTTAGATCAAGGATGTGGGCAAAGAGGTGTTGTAGGTTCCAGCAGGAGAGCACATGAGGAACCACAGTTTGCTCATTTTGAGCAAGGTGGTCCTTCCCGAGGAGTTGTTGGCGAGGAGGAAGACGACGCAACTTCCGATGCCATGGACACTTCCAGTGGCATGGATCCTCGACAACTAGGTCCTCAAAGACCACGAGCATCCTTCTCGTCACCACGAGATAGGGAGCATCATGAGCGGAGGCAACAAATGGACAATCTCACCAATGCCATAGGCGAGCTTCGTGTTGAGCATGGTGTGATAGCAGGTATAGTCCAGCAAAACACCGAACAACTCCAAGCACTTCAAGAAGAAGAAATCCAGCGATGGAGGATGTGGTGGCAAACAACATCCATATCAGCCACCACACTATTGAGCAAAGGATAATCTTAGGGGAGGCTCCCTCCCCCACTAAGGTAAGTGTTTAATTCCAGCATTTACATTCATGCATTTTCTTGCTAAAAGAACAAAAAGATTTCTCTCTACTTCCATATGTTCCATGAATATTTATCTCTCTATGGAAATGATGAATAGTTGCTCTGCCGTAATTCCTTTCAAGTACCTAGTTTTCAACCTTGAATTCTCCCGAGTTTTAGACATAACTGTTTTGACATAAGATTTACTCTGAACCTGAAACTTGTGGGTTGCAAATGCTTGAGCTAAGTCTAGGTAGTTGATAGGTATGATATGAAAAAGTCTGAGCTGCTATTTATCTTGTTCCTAGCAATACTAGAGTTCTGGAGAATTTATCTTTTGAAAATTTAAAATATTACATGATGAGTCTCTGTATGACGAGAGCTTTAATTCCTACCACAGCCATATATACATGCCTGGTAGATTAGGAAAACATTCACTATCATATTTACTGCTTGTATTTGCATTGAGTTTTGTCAAGCTTTTTTGACCCTTAGAGACTTGTCATGCTTTTAAAATCGAGATCACGTACACTCCACTCATATATGCTACTTCTATCCTGGAGGTACACATCCACATATATGCCATTTAGATCCACTAGAAAATTTTTGTACTCCTACCTGGGGAGTAAGTAACCAAAAATATCCCAGTTCTCCACCTATCCATATATTTCATTACCACAAATGTAACTGCTCCAAAGATTTCCTTGTTATCATCTCTCAAAAGTGTTATTATAGAAAGAGACTTGGGGTTGTCAAAAAAAATAAAAAAAATAAAGAGAGTAAAACATGGACAAGTGTCCTATCAAAACAATGGGTACTTAGATGCCCGCCTCTCTAAAAAACAGCAAGCCCAAGTTCTCTCAAAATTCCAAGTTCCAAAAAAGAGATGTATGTATATATGTATTCAAGGAGGAGAGTAAAATTAGATTTCCATCATACACCCTCATATATCCACCTTACACCATTATCTACCACATATCCACCCTCATACATCCACAATATATCCCATACACATGCACAATATATGCTTTGCAAGTATGTATGCGTTGTTTCTCCCCCACCTATGAACTCCATATATTGCCTATTAGTTATAGGGTGAGAGAGAGAAGGCACATTGTTACTTTGCCTGTTCCAAATAATATTCTGAGAGAAGGCATAACACCATTGTTGCCTTGGTGAGGATCCACAAATACCACATATAGAGAGACTTGAGAGGGTCATACAAAAGAGACTTTGAGTTTTATTTTGAAAACTTTGCATAACTCCAAGATGAAGGTAAAGTGAAGAGCTTGAGACATAGTACTTGGCTTGATCATTCTTCTTTTCAATTACTCAAGACCCAAGTGATGGCTCTAAGCCCCACGGTTAAAGGTAATATGGGTAAGTTTGAAAGTCAGAATAGTTTACTCTAATTCAGAGGAGAATTCTTGTTTAAACGCATGTGTAGCTTTAAGGCGTGAAAGCATTGTAGCAACTCCTGATCCATCATTGAGTTCATCTTTCCTCAGGGACGAGCAAAAGGTAAGCTTGGGGGAGTTGTTGACGGTCCTTAAATACCAATTTTAACCGTCAACTAAATAAGGAAAAGGATCTAAATGAAACCAATAGCTAGAATTAGGGTTTATACTGACAGAATTCCACGAGTATTGGTGAATGTCTATTTCTGCAGGGGGTTATCAGGAAATACCAAGGAAAGGCCCACATGTCATGTTTACATAGAGATAATTATCAACCGCATAATTTTCTGCACTCTAGAGGGTTCTAGAAGACACAAGAATGAACGGGAGGTGAAACGGGCCCGGAGCCAGGGCGCCTGCCCTGCCCCTGCAGCCAATCAGGCTCTGCTTCGCGGATCGTGCTCCACCGCCTTTGAGGATGAATCTAAACCCTTCATATAGGTCGGTTTGATCCAACGGCCCACGTTCATTTGAGGAGGATATATAATGAAGGCCCCTGACCCCCTGAGGATCATTTCATCTCATTATTCTTCTCCAGAGTAAAAGCTAGGGTTTCAATTAGATGTAGAGAAGGAGAGAGGTCCCTCTAGTTGTCTAGATCTAGTTCTTCTAGTTCTAGTTCATCTAGTTATAATTAGAGGTGAGAGAGAGGAGGAGAGAGCTAGGAGGACCCGAATCTGTCGGATCTTCCTCAACATTATACCTTTGCAGCATCTGGTTCGGAGCAATCTCTAGGTTCTTCATTTATTCTAAGTATCTTATTTCAGTTCTTACTTTATTCTATTTACGGGATCTCCGCTCGTATTGAGTGCTCTAGTTTACAATTGGAATTAGAGTAATAAGTGATAGTGTAGACGTGGTGTCTAGGCTAGAGTTTACCTGAGTTTGCGCCCAATCCTACGGATAGTTGTGGTAGCCCTAGAGGTGACAGCTTTGTAAGGCCTTTGTAGTCCACCACGTTCGGGTTGGTGTTTCGTAGAGCTTTTGGTAGCCTCCCCCCGACTACCTTTTTCCCAGTCTTTGTGAAGAGTCGGGAAGGTACTGTTGCTCCAAAGTAAGTAGAGTATCATGGGCCTTTGATTAGATAGAACATCTTAGAAAACTCTAAAATCTCTCTTTACCTAGTTATCATTATTTACCTTATTATCATTCTCTACCCATTTATCTTATCTACTACCAAAATATTCTATCTTATCTATCCTTGGACGTTCTTAGTTCTTAACAAGTTCACTATGCGTTCCCCATGGAAATTGATACCCTTGGAATACTCCTGGGTGAAAGCTACAGCGGTATCCGTGCGCTTGCGGATTTATCTGTGTGCATTAAGAAATACCAACACTCCTGGGCTACGAGGTGGGTACCAAGGCGTATCGGCTCTATGACCCACGCGGAGGCAAGGTGGTGATCTCGCATGACGTTCTGTTTGACAAGAAGGCGGCCTGGGACTGGGCGGGTCCAGGCAAAGGGGAAGCTAGTAGTTTCTGTAGCACCTTCGTCGTTGAACACCCAGTCATCCATGATGGTGGTGGTACTGGAGAGGACGTGCCAACCTCTCCAGCAGTGGCGCCAACCTCTCCAGTAGCTACGCCGTCTTCTCTAGCCGTGGCGCCATCCTCCCCAGCAACGGTGCTCTCATCTGTAGCAAATGTGGCAATCACTCCAGCAGCAGTGCCGACCAGTCCAGCACCAATGCCAACCCCTGTAATGACGGAGCCAACCTTCACTTCTCCTCCAAGTGATGTCAGTGAGTTCGTGGATGCTCTCCACGATGGCAAGGAGGTACGTTTCCGTCGAGTGGAAAACATCATCGGCACTACAGAGGTACCAAGGTTGGCGAGTCAGTTGCTCAACGACCCAGAGCTACTGCTTGTCAACGTGGAGGAGCCACCCACATTTGCGCTCGCTGAGTGAGACGTGGACTAGCGACGGGCGATGCTGGAAGAGATGAAGGCGAATGAGGAAAACAAGACATGGGAGCTCGTTGATCCGTTGGCTGGCTGCTGGCCGATTGGTCTCAAATGGGTCTACAAGGTGAAGAGGGATGAGTGTGGTGCCATCGTCAAGCACAAGGCATGCCTTGTTGCCCGCGGTTTCATCCAGTGCGAGGGCATCGACTTCAAGGAGGTCTGTGTGCTAGGGGCGCGCATGGAGTCCATTCGACTATTGTTGGCCCTGGCAGCGGTGAAGGATTGGCGCATTCATCATCTGGACGTCAAGTTGACCTTTATCAAGGGCGATCTAGTGGAGACGGTCTTCTTCAAGCAAGCTCCAGGGTTCTCCGTCAAGGGAGCAGAACACAAGGTGCTCTATCTGTGCAAGGCGCTCTACGGCCTTTGGCTAGCCCCGCAAGCATGGAATGCCAAGCTCAACGCCACGATGGGAGAGCTTGGGTTCAACCGTTGTGCCACAGAGCACACGTTGTACACGCGACGACGGGGGAAGGAGGAGATCATCGTCGTCGTGTATGTGGACGATTTGATCGTCACAGGCGCGCATGCGGTGGACATCGACAGCTTCAAGCACGAGATGGCAACTCATTTGCGAATGAGCGATCTCGGCAAACTCTCCTACTACCTCGGCATTGAGGTGAAGCAAGGGAAGGAGGCACTCGCGCTTGGTCAGAGCGCATACGCGGCGAAGCTGTTAGAGCGAAGCAGAATGGCTGATTGTAAGTCGTGCACGACTTCGATGGAGGAGCAGCTGAAGCTGACGAAGGCCAGCACCGCGGCAAAGGTAGATGCAACACTCTACCGGAGCATCGTCAGCGGGCTACGCTATCTAGTCCACATAAGGCCGGACATTGCGTTTGTCGTAGGCTATGTCAGCTGCTTCATGGAGGATCCTCGAGAGGACCATTGGGCTGCTGTGAAGCGGCTCCTGCGCTACATCAAAGGGATGATGGATCAGGGGATAGTCTTCCCTAAAACAGGTGGCAAAAGTGGGATGTGGCTCACGATCTTCAGTGATGCGGACATGGCGGGCGACATCGATGGGCGGAAGAGCACCTCAGGAGTGCTTGTCTTCCTCGGCTCGGCCCCAATTTTATGGTTGTCGTTGAAACAGAAGGTGGTGGCATTGTCTACGTGCGAGGCGGAGTACGTGGCAGCAGCCACAGCGGCGTGCCAAGCAGTTTGGCTGCGCCGGCTGTTGGGCGAGCTAACCGGCGGGGAAGCTCGTCCACCGATTCTGATGGTGGACAACTAGCCCGCCATCGCCCTTGCCAAGAATCCTATCCTCCACGACCGGAGCAAGCACATCGACGTCAAGTTTCACTTCCTTCGAGATTGCATTGATGGAGGATAGATTGTCACCGAGTTCGTCGAGACTGCTCCGCAGCTCGCTGACATTCTCACCAAGTCACTCGGTCGACTTTGCTTCTCTGAGCTGAAGAAGATGATTGGCTCGGTGGAGGTCAAGGCATTAGGGTAGCAACAGGATTAGGGGAAGAATTGTAAGACATAATCTGCTGCCCCTCCTACTTTGTATCTGCGCAGCAGGGTGTTGGCAAGATTTTCAACCATGTTGTACCATCTATCTACTGCAGATGTATGGAAAATAGTGCCAAGTAGTGGCTGTCATCAGCATAGTAGGTAGTTGTTGGAAGTAGTGGTACTAGTGTTCCTTTAGTTGGTAGCTAGAGATGTATATGTATCAGCTAGCAAGTAAATGAATTCAGTTCAGCTTTTTCCACAACCAGAGAGCAGTACCAGGTAGCAGAGCTGAGCTCGTGCGTGTGTGTGTGTGTGTGTTAGCTATGCTCAACATCTTCTTCCACTTGTAGCCTTAGTGTGTGAGTGTGGAGGTGAGTTGTTTGCTCACCTTGCAGGGGATCTAGGGACCAACAATCTTGGGCCCCCAATCTCGTGGTTCCCCGGCGGTGGCACTACCTCCCCCCCCCTAAGAGCCTGCCCTGAGTGGGGGTAAGGGGTCGTCGCCGGTGAAGGTGGTGGGGTGGGGGCCCGCCGGTGGCGCCGAGGGAGTCGGGCTTGTTTGGTTTGACTAGGGTGGACGGAGTGCAGGAAGGTGGCTGGTTGTTGCAGTTAGAACCGAGGTGGGCTGGTGGTGTAGTCGGATCGGGTGGCACGGGGTTCGGTGGCTGGTTGTTGCAGTTAGGACTGAGGTGGGCTGGTGGTGTAGTCGGATCAGGTGGCGCGAGGTTCGGCTGGTTGGGTGCTGGTGTAGAATATTAGTCTACATCTAGGATGTAGAATAGCGCTGCCATGTGTGTGTGTATATATATATATATATATATATATATATATATATATATATATATATATAATTCTGCACCCTAGGTGTAGAATAATTATACTACACCAAGCTATAATTTTTTTAAAAAATGAGTACAAATCAGTAGCCGCGTGTCAGTATTTCATAGTTCAGGTGTGGTGTAGAATATTAGTCTACACCTAGGATGTAGAATAGCGCTGCCATGTGTGTGTCTATATATATATATAATTTTGCACCTTAGGTGTAGAATAATTATACTACACCAAGCTGTAATTTTTTTTAAAAATGAGTACAAATCAGTAGCCGCGTGTCAGTATTTCATAGTTCAGTATCGTTCAGTATTTTCTATTCAATTTTACCAACTGGGTGTAGAATATGGTTGCCGTATATATATATATATATATATATATATATATATATATATCATTAGCTATGTATTTGAAAACCTAACCGACTTATTATAGCTCGGTACGGAGGATAGTAGATAACAATTGCTATCACAGTGGTGACAGTGAGTCACTCTTTTGTAGTGATACAGTAGTTCGATTGTTCCACCTTGACAACCGCCTAATGTGATGTTGATTGATCTTCTTTGTGGACTCCTGATATGCCACCGACTCGGCATGCATATCTATCCATGATGATGTGCTTATGTCTGGTGGGCGACATGGCAAGCATGTGTGTGTACCTCTGCACCGGTCAGTCTGGTATCTTAATAGATTGCCTGGAAGACCTCGCGCGTTGTTATTTATGTTAAAGCATAGCTGCATAGGCACATAGCCGGCCTATGCCACAGGTTCAAAGGATGTGATAGTGCTGGTTATTAGTTAAGCATCACTGTCATCGTCATGAATAGGTTGACTCTAAAACACAGAGTATATTCTATGCTATTTTTGGTCACTAAGATATGTTAAGTGAACACTAATATGTACTACGGCACAAGTTATAATATTTAAACCCCATGGTAAGAAATAAGAAACTAGAAGTTAAAGGAACCAGGTCGTTCAATTTTAGTATAACTGTATGAAGGAGAGATGGAAAGCGCTAGCATACATTCCTAGCTAGGGAAACCAGTTTATATTTGCAGATACATAAGGTTATTTCTTTCAATTGGTTTGATGATTTTGCTGTTTATGATTAGAAACACTTGTAATGGGGTCATCAGTAGATAAGATTAATTCTTCTATGAAACACCTTAGAACCCTAGAGCTTAATTGAAACAATTAAATCTAGCTGATTGATTATAAGAAAATAATAATTCTTATGAGATACTAGAAAACGAGCAAACACTACAAGAATCCTGCTGATCCATGATGGTTTGCACTAGTCATAGACATGTCAAAAATTGTCAAAGATAACCCATCTGTGAGGTTTCTGGAAACCGTCACAGAATCAGCGTCATAAAGCTGCAGTCCCAAAAAAAACCGTCATAGACGGGATTCATCGGTGACGTTCATAGTCATCATAGAATGGTTGCTCAACAGGTTTAGAGACTACGTACAGTGACAAACTGGAACGTCATGGATTATATGCCACGTCATCACTGCCATTTCAGCATGGTTACATGGAATCTGATGTGGCTGCCACTGCCACGTCATTTTTTTTTGAATGGTTGGGCTGGGCTTATTCGGCCATGAATTGCGGCCCATTCATTTTAAAAGAGAATTCAGCCCATTTATTTTAGAAGAAATTCAGTTCAGAATTACGGTCCAGGTTTTAAAGTCAAATTCGGCCCATTTTATTGATATATTTTACTGAGCCCATAATTCTATTTTGGGTTGAGCCCACTTTATTCCACATTAGGCAGGGTCCATTCTTATCACAGCAGTATATAAATACAAATACAACAGAATGAAATTCATCCATACATTCAACAGATTCAAATGCAACCATAGATTCAAATTCATCCATAGTTTCAAATACATCAACACATTCAATCACCCCATTAGAATACATCAACATATCAGTATCCAGAATTCAGAATCTACACCTACAGAAGCATCAACACAAGATGCTTAAATGTTCAGTCACACCATCAAACCAAAATTTCTTCCAAGTTCAAAAGCATCACCAAAGGATGCAAGTAGCACAGGATGTAAACCACCAGCGACAAAACCATAGTTCCCAGAAAATGCAACAATAGTAGAGACCTATCCGGTTGGTCCTGTAGTCCCTGGAATCATGGCCATAAAACGCCTAATAGATCATCAGTCTCGACTTGCCTCTACTTCGTCTCCTCATCCTGCTTGGCCCTCTCTTCTTTTGTTGCTTGCTGCTGCTTCAACATATCATCCAGTTGTTGGCGCTGAATGTTTACAAGCTCCCTAAGATCATATGATGTTTGCCTCTATATCACCAGTTCTTCTTGTAGCTCTTGGCGACTTGCACTGGAAGCACTAGCGCCTCCCTTCATGCCCACATTTCGAAGAAATTGATTCTTCTTGGTTTTGTCAACAAGAACTTCAGAAACAGCATCATTCAGACTTCGGTTCACAACCATCGTCAACAGGTTCAGCAAGCTTGGTCTCCATTTCAGCCTAGCAGTGCAAACATTGTATGGCTCAATGATCAATGCATACCAATTCAATTCAATGTATCAGTTGTTGGTGAAATAATTGACAGTTTACTTACAATAGCTGTTTGTACAGCAGGAGCAATGCCTTTCTTCTTGCTGTTGTGCAACTCTTTAAACAAGTCAAGCGCATTTGGTGGTTCCTCTTTGTACTTCTCAGCCTGAGTAACGAATGAAAACCAAAGATTTGCATGTTACTTGTCGTCAACTATGTATAGAAGAGAATAACAAAGGAATGTGAAGTACCAAAGATAGGGTGTGCAATTCATAGCTGCGCGAACCAGTTGTCTGGTGGAACTGCACTTTAGCTCTGTTTGCTTTGTTCTTCTCACAAGTCAGCTACAACAAGAGTTGTGATCTTAGGCACATATGAGATTCATAGGTTCAAACTGAAATGACAATTAGTGAATGAGCTTACCATTTTTTTTCATCCTTCCAGTTTTCAACAAGTTTAAGCGGATAAGGATCATAATACTTGTGTTTGAGCCTATATCGCTGTTGGCGAATAGCTCTCTTCAATTGAGCCACACATGCCTTTTTTATAGGACCAGCAGTTGTTTCCATATTAAACTTGGACTGAAAAAAGTTAATAACATAGTCAAGTGTTACAGATTTAAAACGAAACCGTACATTTAGTAAACCACTCAAACACAAACTAGAACAGTGAATTCAGTAGGCATATCAGAGGCTAGAATTTGAAAAGATATATCAGACTGACAGTCATGCAGTGCTGAACACATTGATCTAGCTTTAATCACAAATAGTTATCAGTCATGACACTAACTAAAGCAAACATCCACTACAATAAGGCTAAATATATTCACCATCTTCAATTGACTTAATAATACTCAAAGTTTGGACACTCACCCCAATTTTGGATATGTAGAACCTGATCAGGCCTTTTTGATTCATGTAATCCTTCCATTTTGGGAATATGGGCACCATATCCCTAACTACAATGTTGCAATCCGTTGCAAACTTAGAAGCAAAGTTCACAGAGTTTGGCCTGATGTTCCCTGGCTCAATGACCACAGGAAGTTTGCCCCTCTTTGAGTGGGACATCCTCTCAAGACCTCTTCCAATATTAGGTCCTCTTGTCCACTCCATCTCAAATTCTTCTAGGCCTGCAAAGGATCTATAATTAAATACACTTGCTTTTCCTGTTCAACTGAGAAAGGGTCTCAAAGTGTTATGGTTTGGACAAAATACCTTCAGTATCGTTGTTTATGCTTTCATTCATGATGGTGTCATTCATAGTGTGGTGAAACTGGTTGGGTACAGTCTCATTGCCCTGATTCATGCTGCTGCCATGAGTGAACAGCTCATCAAGATCATCATTGTACTGATCAATGTGTTGGCCAATACCTCGTATAATGCAAGACAGAGTTAGTGATAGGTATGGTATTTTATATGAATCCAAATACTAACTACTACTATGAAGGAAATTGTTAGTAACTTGTGAGCTAACCTTCTTCAGTGTGCATAGTTAAGGTAGGACCATCTTGATGAGTAGCAATAGCAGGAGCCTCACTTGTACGATGAACTGGGTTGTCCTCTTGAGTAACAGCAATAGTAACCTCACTTGTAGGCTGAATTGGGTTGTTATCTTGAGTAACAGTAGAAGGAACCTCACTTGTATGCTGAATTGGGTTATCATCTTGAGTAACAGCAGCAAGAACCTCACTTGTAGGCTGAATTCGATTGTCATCTTGAGTAACAGCAGCAGCAACCTGACTTGTAGGCTGATTTGGGTTGTCATCTTGGGTAACAGCAGCAGGAACCTCACTTGTAGGCTGAATTGGGTGGACATCTTGAGTACTAGCATCAGAAACCTGAGGTCTGACAACCTTCCCAGACCATGTCAATCTACTAGGTTGCATTGGTGCAACAACTCTTTTGCCTCTCGATGGTTGCTGATGCACACTAGGACCATTCATAGTGTTGTTCTTGGATTTCTTGGTAATAGGCTGCAAGAAATGGAAAAAATGAATGGTAAATGAATTTGTAAATGAATGCTAAATGGTGGTATAACAATACAAAATGGAAAGAAGAAGGACACAACATAACAAATTAAGATACAAAGAAACTAGTACCTTGTGTTTATCCATGTCCTCTAGTTCTTCATGCTCAGGTACGAGGCTATCATCTATCACTTCGATCTTCCTCACTGCTAGCATCACCTTGAGCAATGCAATTAAAGTCAGGGTCATCAATGTTCCTATTCTTTTCTCGTTCCTGCCCTATAGGCGCACTTGCAGCCACAATACGAGTTAGTTCTTGTCGTCCTAGCTGTCGCAGCCTAGCATTATTTTGAAGGCAGTTATGCAGCCTGGCGATTTCATAGGCATAGAGTGGTGGTTCTACATTAACAATAACATCAGGAAATGCAGTTAATATTAATTTGATTCCTACTTGGATGAGTAAATGTTGTTAAAAAGAAATAGAGTAGTATTGCTCATTAATTAAGCTTATAGTGACAGCATACATGAACTACATTAATTTGACCCCCCAAGTAACAGAGGCTACAATCAGTGATCTTACAATTGGTTCATACTAATCAATATGGTTTTATTAAAGGAAGAACCATCCAAGATTGCCTGGCCTGGTCCTTCCAATTCCTCCACATTTGCCACCAATCCAAAAAAGAAGTTGTCATTTTGAAGCTTGACTTTGAGAAGGCCTTTGACAAACTTGAGCATCCAGTCATTCTGCAAATCCTCAGACACAAAGGCTTTTCAGAGAAGTGGGTTAGTTGGATACAAAACATTCTAAGTACAAGCACCTCCTCAGTTCTTCTCAATGGTATTCCTGGGAAAACCTTCTCTTGCAGAAGGGGGGTGAGGCAGGGTGACCCTCTATCCCCTCTTCTCTTTGTTTTAGCTGCAGACCTTCTTCAGACAATAGTTAACAAGGCTTGGAACCTTGGTGTACTAAGACATCCTATCAGTGACATTTTTCAAGGTGAATTCCCCATCATCCAGTATGCAGATGACACACTTCTTATTTTGCCAGGTGATGCTAGAGTCCTGTTCAACCTCAAAGGGATTCTGAGGTCCTTCTCTGATTCAACTGGACTTCATGTAAACTTCAAGAAATCCTTCCTGGTTCCTATAAATATGGACAATAACAGAGCTGCACATCTAGCTTACACCTTTGGTTGCACTGTGGGCAGCATGCCCTTCACTTACCTGGGTCTCCCTCTGGGCACTACCAAACCTACCTTTCTGGAGTTCACCCCTCTCCTAACTAGGATTGAAAGGAGGCTTTCAGGCATTAGCAAATTCTTGTCCTACAATGGCAGACTCATCTTGGTCAACTCAGTTTTGTCTGCATTACCAACCTTCTATATGTGTAGCCTCACAATCCCACCACAGGTTGTTAAGCAAATAGATATTTTCAGAAAACACTGCCTGTGGAGCAAAGGTGACATCAACAGAAAGGGATCCTGTCTTGTTGCATGGGAAACTGCCTGCAAACCTAAGGATCAGGGAGGCTTAGGGATCATAGACATCAGGACACAGAATGAAGCCCTACTTATGAAGTTCCTAGATAAATTTTATAACCATGCAGACCTGCCATGGGTCACCCTGACTTGGTCCACTTTCTACCACAACACACAAACACCTCCCCATGCCAGGAGTCCAGTTGATTCCTTCTGGTGGAAAGACATCATCAAGCTGCATGAGAAATTTCGGTCTTTTGCCACCTGTAAACCTAACAATGGCAATTCAGTACTTTTTTGGTCAGACCCTTGGATAGGCCAAGCCATCAAGGATAGATATCCACATTTGTTCTCCTTCACTAAGAAACCAAAGTGCTCAATAAGGTTCTATAAAGATAAAGATGTCAACATCATTTTCAGTCTACCACTGTCCATCCAAGCTGCTACACAACTATAGGATTTGGAAGACCTCTTAATGTATGAAAATTGGAATGACAATGAAAATGACTTATGGAGCTACTCTTGGGGGTCTAGTGTGTACACAAGTAAGAAGGCTTACAAAATTCTGACTGGACACTCTACTGTCTCCCAACTCTTCAAATGGTTATGGGCATCAAGCAATCTAGGGAAGCATAAGTTCTTCTTTTGGCTCCTTTTAAGAGACAGGCTAAGTACAAGGAACATTTTAAGAAGGAAAAATATGCCACTTGATGACTACAGCTGTGTCCTGTGTAACTCGGGTTCTGAGGAGACTTGCTTCCATTTATTCTTTGAATGTTCCTTCAGTCGAGGCTGCTGGTCATCTATTCCAATAAACTGGAATCTGAACCTCAGTCCACTAGACATGATTCTGCAAGCTAGAACGGATTTTGGTAATGTGATATTCAGAGAACTCTTCATTACTGGTTGTTGGGTCATTTGGACCACTAGAAACAGTGTGAATTTTGATAATGGTCAGATCAATTAGTCCACATGGAAGAGGCAGTTCAAGCTTGAACTTGGACAAGTGTGCATCAAGGCCAAGCCATCTAGAAGAGCTGCAATCAATCTCTGGAGAGATAGCTACATTTAATATATTTTTTATTCCTTTTTTTCTTTTGAGCCTTGTTGCTCTGTATTTGATCTTCTTTCTTCCCTTTGAACATTGTAACAGGCTGCTACGCTCATTCTTTCATTTAATAGAAAATACAAAAAAAATAGGTAGGGAATTTCCCTACTGATTCCGTCAAAAAAAAGTAACAGCATGCACACATGGAGTTACCAAACGACATGGTGCCTTCACATTTCACTAATAATTACAGTTCAAAACACGAACTGTAGTCCAAAATAGGCAGCAGTTTAACATCTAATACACTGAATTGCAACTTATAATGACATTAGCAAGCATAGTAGATGTCGATTCAACAAAATCTTGTACGACCTAATGCAGGCATGAACATCCATCAACAAAATCTAGCATAGTACAAGCATCAACGCCCATCAGTATAGTACAATCGTGAACATGAACACCATCAACACCGAAGGCGGCTCACAGAAACTAGTACATCACCTTTGGTCCCCTTTGGTGCTAACCGTGTCCCCTTCGGTGTTGACTGTGTCCCCTTCAGTGGCCCAGTCCTCTTTGGCGGCATGGCCGTGGTGGCCATGAGTTGCGGACATGCGGCGAGGGTTGTGGTCGGTAGAGGTGTGGCAGGCGGTGGCCCTTTCCGCTTTGGCGGCATGGCCTCCGGTGAAGTGGTGGACTTGAGCTACGGAGGTGCGGCAAGGGCTTGGGCCAGCGGAGGCTCAAGGGGGAGGCGGTGATGCGAAGGCTCAAGGGGTAGGCGGAGTCTGAAGGGGGAGGCTAGGGTTTGTGGTGGATGCGGCTGAAGGGGGAGGCTAGGGTTTGTGGAGCATAGTTTGGTGTTTATATACATAGATGCGAATGCATGTGAAATTATGAACAAGTCCTTCCACTTTTGCTGTTGGAGGCGCCAAGCGCACAGTTTGGTCTCGGCATAGGAAAGAGGGTAGAACCGTCCTTTTGTGTAAAATTTTGCTGTTGGAAGCAATTCCTAGGTGTATTCGTGTTTTTATGTTTCTAAATTTCTGGTTAGGTGAAAAACCAATCACTGTTGCCTAAACTAGTGTAAAACAATCATATATTGTAGCCAAGTCGACAATCATCTACCACCAAATCAACAAATAAGCAAGCACTTTGGTGTGGCCAAAAAATCGCCAAGTCGACAATCATCTATCACCAAATCAACAATCATCTATCACCAAGTCGACATTACAATTCGCATCAGCAAGCACTTTGGTGTAGCCAGAAGCACTTTGGTGTCCATGCAAAGAGATATATTATGTAGCCATAGACATAATAGACATATATTATGTAGCATCAGCAAGCATAATACTAACATCACCACCACATTAGTTACCTATACATCAGCCAGAACCACTTTGGTGTCCATACTAACATCACCACCACATTAGTTACCTATATATCCTAATATTTAATTACTGGCAATACCAAAAGTTATCACTACGAGAACCATATTGGTGTCGATACATCACCAATTCATTAGACATTAGTTGTGTCCATAATACTTCACAACTACATATCACCACCTAAACTTCACCAAAAGTCACCACCACGCTACGGAGTCAGTTGCGTCATCCAATAGCTTCTGACTTAAGTATTGTTGTCATCAGCACTGAGGAACTCCACGCTAGGTTCACTATTGTCATGTCCCTATTCATATATGCAACGTAAAGGGTTAACAATGAGAAGTTGATAATTATTAGCAATGCATTGACTTAAGTTCACAAACACAAACACAAATACAAACACAAACACAAACATAAACACTAACATTTGTCCACATGTAAAGTTATAGAAATGATATATCAACAGAAATGACATAGTCCTTCTATCAAGATCAGACGCTTCAATTCTGATACAGCAACATAAAAACCACAAAGTACAAAATACATGGTGGTGAAAGTTCTCCATATTAGTCACCATTGGTGGTTGCTAGTATCGAACTAAAAAACCACAAACTACAAGAATAAGCAAGGCATCCACCTCAGACACTTTTCATTTGCATCACAGGCAATGGAATGGAGCTAGGGATGAACTGGAACATACAATCGATCAGAGATGATCCCAGCTATGGCACAATCACCTACGATAGGAACATCTAAGCCAGTGAATGGCAGTGAATCATCTCACAATCACCTACGATAGGTATATCTAACAGTGTAATCATCTCACAATGCTAGTGAATGGCAGTGAATGGCAATGAAATCATCTAAGCCATGTTTTTCCAGAGCATGGTAACTAATAAGTGAAATCATCTCAGAATCACCTACGGCGAATCACCTATAGTGAATCACCTAATGTGAAGAGAAATTACCGTGTCTCCAGAGCTAGACGAGTAGAAGCTGAAGAAGGACGGTGACCCTTTCATCTCCAAGCCTAGGCAGCTCCCATTCCCATTGAAGCAGTTGCGGCACAACAAATCCACGGAGCTGCTCTTTGATGCAGACTCTTGCGAGGCGTTCTTGGTGGGCTTCTCGACCATCTTCTTCGAGGTCTTCTTCCTCGAAGCCGACGTGGCCTGTTCCTTCACAACCGCTCTGGCCTTCCCCTTCGAAGCTGGCGACGCCTTCCCCTTCCTAGCCGGCACCGCCTTCCCCTTCCTAGCCGGTGCCGCCTTACTCTTCGGATCCGGCGCCGCCATCCCCTTCCTAGAGTGCCACCTTCTTCTTGAAAGCCGGGGTCGCCTTCTTATTGAAAGTCGGGGCCGCCTCCTTCTTCAAAGCCATGGTCGTCTTCTTCTTCACCGCCTCCGCCGCCCTCGTCTTCACAGCGGCGGGAGTGGATGGGGAGGGGGCGAACTTGCCCGTCAAAGGGTCCCGTACGCAGTGCCTCCTCGATGCTTTCGTCATCTCTGATGGCGGAGTCATGGCGGCGTGAAGGAGGCGAGGTATACAGCAATGCGAAGGAGGAGTGGTGGCGACGCGAAGGAGTGGTGAATGGGCGAGGTCTACGACGGCGGTGAATGGGGTAGGTGAACGGGCGTGGTGAATGGGGGTGGAAAACAGAGAGTCGGGCTTAATGGGCCGAGTAAACCACTTCGTTGGGCCCATTCTTATCTGGTGTATTTTTATTAAATATATTCTTTACTTTTGTTACAATCAAAAACACATTCTTCAATCGAAGTGAGTTTGAATTATTATCGAAGTGCAATGATAGAGAATGATTTTATAAAGATTTACAGAAAAAATCATCGCATTTGGAGTTAATATGAGGTATAAAAACTGGTTTGAAGTTTTGAACAGAAATTAAAAAAAAGAAATCGGACTTGCTCATCCAAATGTGGGATGAACAAGTCTTCTTTGTCTTTGTAATCTCTGTCCAAAGCTTGTAACTAGTTTTCACCCTCATACTAACTCCAAATTTGATGATTTTTTATCCTAATTTTTTCTAAAATCATTCTCTACAGATATGTTCATTTTCTAGAAGCTATTGAGGTACTGTGACAAAGTTTGTACAATCCACATTTTGAATTCAAAAATAACCGCAACTTGTAACAAGATTTTTGTAAACTAAATCATTTTCGATGGAAAAGTAATGACTACCAAAGTCGTTGCTCTCAAGGAGACCTACAACTCATAGTAAGGTTATTTTTTCATTTAACAAAGTGGTAATATACATTGTTCATAATCCACACATCTCGCCACAAAGTTTCCTAAATCGTATGAGACATGTGTCAATTATGAACAATGTATATTACCACTTTGTCAAATGAAACAATGACCTTACTATGAGTTGTAGATCTCCATGAGAGCAACAACTTTAGTAGTCATTACTTTTTCATTTGGAACCATCAAGTACTTCAAAATGTTGTTTCAATTTGTAAAATTCAAAAATTCAAAAATTAAGTCATCAAAACTAAGTCACATGAAAAAACACCATGACTACAAGTTGTACATCTTGATGAGCCTAGCAACTTTCCTTGTTACGACATTTTCATCTGAGGTCATTTGCTGCTCTAAAAATATGTTTTTGTAATATGTAAAACAAAGAATTAGTAACTCAAGTAATGTTGGAGTCTCCCTATTGAACTCACAAACACTTAGCGCAATGGAAGGCATTACTACCTTTGACTCTAGAGGTCTTGGGGTCGAGCCCGTGGTGGCACCCTTTTTTTTGCCTTTTTCTTTATTTTTTTTCTTTTTTCCCTCTCACCAACGGTCTCCCCCCGCCTGTCCTCCCCACTCCATATCCCTCTCACCAATGGCCTCCCCACTCCATCTCTTATCCACTAAATCCCCCTGGCGGCGGAGGTGGAGGCGACCACGGTGCGGACGATGCGCGACGAGCGATGAAAAGGAGGCGACCAAGGAGGAGGATCTGTGGCTGATCTACTGCTGCGTGCCATGGACCCGCGCGCGCTACTTGCCACCGATGGTGGTGGATCCGGTGCCTCGGGAAGCGAATCCGGTGTTTCGGCAGCTCGCGTGGCTTCGTTAGTTTCCTTTCCCTTGATCACTTGCGAAGACTGCCATTGATTCAAAGTGGTGAGGTGGGTTTCGAAGCAACCCTGGAGCTTAGGGGGAGTCTTCTACTATTGCCCGATGCACAAGGTAAGATTGATGTTCTTGCTGGACATCTCCATTTATTTGCATCGTTGTATATTGATTCAGTTGAGGTGTGTTGTAGAGTAATGGTGATGGCTGCCCTTTCTTCAAGTGGGAGAATGATTACCTGAAGCTTATGCAGTCCAAAGAGTTTCTCCCAGAAGAAGAAGAAGAGGTGGTTGCCGATTACAACAAGCTTGCGAAGATGAAAGAACCTTGCAGTAGTTTGTTGCTGCCACCGGTTCCATTGAAGGAAGATAGTGCAGTTGTAGTTATAGGGAGTGAACTGATTAAGCTAATGAAAGTTCAGTGTTTCTTGTCTCTATATATTCTTTTAGTCCTGATGGTTATGGTGCTTGTGATGCTTTCTAAGTACTGATGAGAAGAGATGAATGGTCAGTTGTAAAACTGTTATCTTTTCTAATGAATGAACTCCAGATTTCAAGTTGTGTTCAGTATATGCAATGTTAATGAAGCATAACCTTTCTGAAAGCATCACAGACATGGCAACAACATCTCAAAGAGTTAAGTTCACAGACGGGATACATCTCAAAGACATGTTCACTGACATACCACACACTACTTAAGTTCACAAACTAAAACACTTTACATGCTCACAAAACAGTAGTTCAGTACATAAATAGGAGCTATTCATCCTCACTATCTACCTCAGCAGGGGCAAGTTCATCTTCACTAACATACTCCATTAAAGTGTCATCCTCCTCCTCATCAGACGATTCACCATCTTTAGCAAAACGTGGAATTTGCTGCATAAGTCGAGTAACTTGAGCAGCATTGACAACTTGGCGATCTTCATCAAATCGGTTCAAAGGCTAGTCAGGTAAATTCTCATTTATTTCTGGCCTCCTCCCTCCTTCCTCAATGCACTCTGTCTGTTGATAAGGAGATGGAGTAGAAGCCTCTTGTTCAGTTACATTGTACAAGCTACCAGTTTTCACCATGCTTATTGTCTGAGAGGTAGAAAACCTGTTTAGCTTGAGTTGCCAATATGAAACAGTCTTTCTTGTACCACTGAGTTGCAGTATTGATGCTTCTAAAGAGCCCATCATCTTTTAGTGCAGTCTTCTTACCATCTAGCTTGTACCATTCACATCTAAAAAGAACCACATTTCTTGTAGTCCCATCATCCTTGTTGTTGTATTGCAACTCAATAATCTCATTCAATCTTGCAAAATAATCAATTAGGTCGTTGTTATGTAAAGCAGCACATGCCACTCCAGAGTTTTGTGTCTTCTTGTGTTTGTCACACTCAACAGTACAAAAACGAACACCATTGACAACACATGTAGAGTGAAATCTTACTCTTGGGTCTGGGCCACAAGCAAAGGCAAACATGTCATCATCTACCTCTTCTGAATAATTCAGCTTCCAAATCTAGAAAAGGGATTGGAGATTAGGAAATCATTAACCAAAAAGTAATATAAATATACCAAAAAACAATGTAAGTGGACAACTTACATGGTTCCTAAACCAAGTAGCAAATCCAAGCATAGTCCTTCTACCAAGATCAGCTGCTTCCACTCCTGCTTCCTGTAGTTCTCCTTGAAACTAACTGTGAAGCCAACACACAAATTTCAGCAAGTACATGAGAATTTAAGTGTCCAAGAGTACAAGATGAAGACATTAGCACATACTTTATATAAGCCTCGGCCTGGTCACTATTATTGAGGACATACCAAACCATTTGACCATATTCTTCAGAGTATGATTGTTCACCTGTAGCAATCAGATTGACACCATGCCCAAAAACATCAATAGTGAAGGCTAATGGATATGAGAATCCTGGATTTCTAGGTGCTCTGTTAAATCTTGTCTCCACATCGTCCATATACCAAGAGCAGAATGTGAGGGCTTCATCTGCAACATAAGCCTCAGTAATCGATCCTTGCGGACGTGCCCTATTCCTAACTAATCTCTTCAAAGTGTACAATCGTCGCTCCCCGTAGAATTGCCTCATCAGGCAAATGGACAGCAAGGTGAACCATTACATCAAAAAATCTGGTAGAAATATTTTTTCAAGCTTGCAAAGTATAACTGTTATTTTTGCCTTCATTCGAATCAAGATGTCTTTGTTCCGTGTTTGGCTACACAATTCCCTAAAAAATTTCCCAAGCTCAGCAGTGGCTTCATATATATCATCATCCAACATGCCTCTCATACCAGCTAGTATTATCCTTTGCAACAAAATGTGGCAGTCATGAGTTTTAAGGCCATGCATGCTAGTTCCCTCTGCAGTTATGCATCTTTCAATATTTGCAACAAAACTATCTGGAAACTTGGCTTGTTTCAAAAAATTACATAATTGAATCTTTTTTGCCCTAGACAATGTATATCGAGCTTTTGGTATTTCATAATTATCTCCTTTTGGTTGTCACTGCAATTCTGGTTTAACATTCAAATCAGCAAGATCAAGCCTTGCATTAAGGTTGTCTTTTGACTTCCCAGGTATACCAAGAAGGGTACCAAGAAGCTTTTCACAATCATTATTTTCAATGTGCGTCACATCTAGATTGTGTCTAAGCTTCAAAGATGACCAATATGGTAAATCCCACAAACTTACCTTCCTACCCCAAATTGTCACACGTCCCTGGGACCGCTTCCTTTTTTGACCTGGCCTAACCTCTTGCACCTTATCTAGTTCTTGTAGCAGCTCTTCAGTTGTGAATGTACCTGGCTTATCTTTGCTTCCATGTAGAGAGGCATATTCATTGTTGGTTCGCAAACGATGATGTCTAGGAAGGAACCGATAGTGACCAATGTAACAAAGCTTGTTTCTAATTGAAATTGATAGAGGATCTTTGTCGCAATGGAGATAGGCAAAGAAACCTTTTGTGGTATGACCAGAAAGCGCACTAAGTGTTGGATAGTCATGAATGCACCACAACACAGCAACACAAAGTTCAAAATCTTTTCCAGTGAGAGCATCAAATGTATCAACACCAGACCAAAGTGCAAGTAAATCCTCTACAAGGGGCTGCAGAAAAACATCAAAGTCCTTCCCAGGTGATTTAGGACCAGGTATCAACAAAGCCATCATGAAATTTGATTCTTGCATGCATATCCAAGGTGGAAAGTTGTATGGAATAAAAAAACAGGCCACATACTATAAGAAGATCTCATATTGCCAAACAGATTGAAACTGTCTGTAGCAAGGCAAAGTCGGATGTTACGTGCATCTTTACCAAATTCTGGCCAGCACTTGTCAAAATCTTCCCACGCCTCTCCGTCCGTAGGTTGTGACATTTCCTTCTCTTTGGGTTCTCTATTCAACCTATGCCACTGTGCTTCCTCTGATGTTTTCTTGGATGCAAATATCCGTTGAAGCCTAGGTATCAATGGGAACCAATACTTTTTCTGGAATCTTCCTATTCACAGGATCTTTCCATCTTGATGCTTGCCAAACCGTACAATTATCAAGTTCTGCATAGGCTTTTCTAAATAGCACACAATTGTTTGGGCAGACATGTATTGACACATAACCCAGTCCTAAAGTACGCAACATTTTCTTCACATCTTCATATGATTTGGGAAGGCAATTGTACTCTGGGAATGCTTTACACAACACTTTCATATGTGTAGTAAATGTTGAGTTGTTGATTCTATAGTATGACTTCAAATGGAGCATCTTCACTACAAATGAGAACTTTGAGAAATGACTGCAACCTAGATATAGCTCGTGCTTTGCATCTTCCATCAGAGTTTGAAAATCCGACTCATGGTTGTTGCCATCTTCAGCTGGTACATCATTACAAGGTACTTCAGCCCCCATGAGGTCTCTCAAAATATCTTCAACTCTATCTGCACCATTGTTCTCATGTTCTATTGGATTATCATGTGTTGGTTCCTCTGTTTCATCCAAGATATGAACATTGTTGTTCTCTCCATGATGAATCCACCTTGTATATGTACTGGACATCCCATTGAGCAATAAGTGCATCTCCACATGTTTGTGCCATGGATTTCATGTTAATACACCGACTACATGGGCACAAAATTGCAGCATCATCAGCGAATCTTTCTCCAATGAATCTCATGAAACTTTTGACACCGCAAACACAATCAGATGTCAAGAGCGTACCATGTATTCATCTATTACCGAAAATGAGGGAAAAACAGTCTCACATTCATGGCTAAATCTCCCTGTCATAGCCACAAATCGAAGTGGTTGTCAAATACATACCTGCAGCGGGCGCACCAATTGCGGTTGGAACTCATGGATGAGTGAGCTCTAGATGGCATCAATGGATCGAGTTCGTCGGTGGGTCAGCTCCAGAGGGTGCCAATATTGAAGATGCCGCACCGTGCCGCCGCTCGTCGGTGGGTCAGCTCCAAAGGTTCAGCTCCCTATCCTATACAGGATATCGCGCCACCGCCACAACAAGCCGCATCCGCGCGTCACCGGCCGCAACCCGCAGCCATCGCTACCGCAACCCGCCTGCGCCGTCGCCGCCGCTAGCCGCACAGATGCGGATGGATTTAGTTTTTTATGTTTTTTTTGGCACAATTAATGCAGATGGATTTTGATTAGGGGGATAAAAGTTTGTTTTCGAAACAATAAAAAGAGGACCATATGCATTTGTACACAAAGATCTCAGCGGTTCAGTGGTAAGGCAGCTTTATTTGTGCTGTGCGGTCACCACATTTTGCTAAGTCGGCCACCTCAGCAATCCCAAACCACCACATCAGCCACACCGATATGTGACGGTCCTTTTATACGTCATAGACAACTATGCTGATGAGAAATTGTACAAACCGTCATAGATCTATCAGCTCATTTTCAAACCGTCATAAGACCGTCACAGATTCAATACGCGATGACGGTTTCGGAAACCATCACCAGGAAACCGTCATGGATCAACAGGATTCTTGTAGTGAAAACGGTGATGAAGAACGGAACCTCCTTACTACGAACCACATGTTTGGAGACATAGTGTAGTGTTTTCAGATGGGGAATATGATGACATGATGTCTTTCATAACTCCAAAGGGAAAACTAAGTTCTATAGGTAAAACAAAGAAAAAGAGGAAGAACGTAAAAACTGAAAGGTTTTTTTACCGGTAATGGTTTGGGAGACCCTAGAAAATGCAAGCTTTTGTTAGATCTTGCTTTAGAGAAAATTATTGATTTTATTGCTTTATTAGAATCTATAGAAGAGGAGAATGCTCTCAATCCTTTCTTAAAAATCTCTACGGCTGAAACAATTTCTTGTGGCATGTCAAGTCTCCTCAAGGTAGGTCTGGTGGCATGATTCTAGACATTAATTTGCTCACTTTCGACATGGGGGAAATAAAAGAAGGGTCTGCTTCGTTAAATTTATAATATGAGACAAGGTCAATGACTTTTAATGACTTCCTGAAGCTAGCCCTATGCACTAAGGAAACTTTACCTATTCTAGTAGGTACTGACTTTAATATATCATAAGACGGCCACATAAAAAAATAATTTAAATTATAGTAACCGAGGGCTGTTCATGTTTAAAGCTATTATATTGGGGACCGTATGCCGTGAAAACCAACTAGCTATACAAACTACGCAAACTCTAATCAAACCCACACGATTCTAATCCGATGGTCTTAGATAGAGATAGGACAATTAAGCACTTAAACTCTCCCACCAATCCAATTTTATTTATTTTTTTCAAGTCAACCCCAGCATCAATCCTGAGCCACGATGGCTGCCGCTCCGAAAGGCGCCCACCGAGTCTGCCCCGAGTCAGAACGCATGTATGATTATGGCTAAGGTCGTCGTCAACACGTACTCCTGCTGGCAGTGTACGTAGTAGTAGTCATGATTCCCTGCCGTCGGCGTCGAGCCTGCTGGGCGCTGGCAGAAAGAGGAAGCTACTGTGCTGCTAGGTAGGTGGTTGGGTCTCTATGGCCGCCGCCGCCGGCGCGCCCTTTTCTTGTTGGCCGATCAGGTCACGGAACAAGGCCTCGTCGTCTGGATCGTCGTACGTCGTGTTGTCTAATAATCTGGATGCTGACGACGACTGCAAAATCATCGGAAAGCAACACATCAAGATCCAATGGGAGGAGAGCTTAACCTGCACTTTTTCAACCTGCCGTCGCTAGCTGCTGCGGCCGGCGGCCGGTGGCCTGTCTCTTGCCTTGACGATGGAAGGAGGCTGTTATCCGATCCAGAGGGTCGCGCTCGGGTTCCCGTGTGAAGTCTCGTGGTTGCTGCTCGGCGTCGATGATCGCGGTCAGTCCCGGCGTGCACGGCACCAATGCTAGCTAGCCGTCGTAGCTACCGCGCGCGGATCCCACCCGCCGCCCCCCCCCCCCCCCCCCACCCACCCACCCCCCACACACAGCGAAAGCGTCGCGTGTCCCAGTCCTCCGGTCCGGTGGCCGCAAAGACGGGACGCGAAGCCGCGAGCCCGCGACGGCCGTGCTGCAACCGGCTGTCCAGTGGAGAGGACGGGCAGGTGGGGGGCTCTGCATCAATCATGCATCCCACCAGCAGCTGCGTCGTCGTCGTCCATCAGTGTCAGACTAGCATCTGCCTCCTCCATTATCCATTGACGCTGCTGACCGGCGTGTCGCTCCGGAAGGCGCCCACCGAGTCGGTGGTGCCGATATCCGTGGAGAA
The DNA here is from genome assembly GCA_022036555.1 of Microstegium vimineum. Classification (NCBI taxonomy): domain Eukaryota; kingdom Viridiplantae; phylum Streptophyta; class Magnoliopsida; order Poales; family Poaceae; genus Microstegium; species Microstegium vimineum. Next base: position 40,625,230 of record CM039134.1, on the reverse strand, counting down.
GCTCTCCGCGAGGCGCACGCTGGCGTCGTGGCTCAGGGTCGTCGTGGCGCCGTCCCCGTGCTCCGAGGTGAGGAAGCTGTCGGAGCTCTGTGTTTCCACGACCACGCACGACAGCCTGGTGTACTCGGAGACCATGATCTGGTTCTCCTCCACGAGATTCAGGTCCGGGAACTCGATCTTCTTGTACTCCTTCCGGTTCCCGACGCCGTCGCCACCACTAGAGGGCGCCCATCGCAGTGCTCTCGCTCTAGGGCTTGGCTGCGGACAGAGGCGGCGGCGGGAGTTGAAGAAACCGCGAGGGGGTGGCGTCGAGAGTTGCATGACGGAGACGTGTACGTACGATTGATGTGGGGTTGAGTTGAAAAAAATGAATAAGATTGGATTGGTGGGAAGGGTTTAAGTGTTTAATTGTCCCACCTTCATCTAAGACCATCGGATTAAAATCGTGTGGGTTTGGTTAGCGTTTGTATAGTTTGCATAGCTAATTGGTTTTCATAGCATACGGTCCCATTATATTGATGCTTTCAACCTTAGAGAGCTAACTTTATCAGGTAAACAATTTACTTGGCTAACAATCAACAAACTCAAATTTTCAAACTTGACAACATTTTTTCCTACACACAATGGGACTTGAAATTTACCCGAACCATAATCCAATCTTTTACGGAGAAATTTCTGACCATACGCATCTGTTTTTAAATATTGATGCCTTTTCATGGGTGGTTCTATGTAGTGGCTTATCTATAATTTTATCTCAGGATATGCCTGATAGGATTACGGATCCTACTGGATGCTCACCAAGATTGTAGGGGTGAGGGGCTGGTCGTCGAGGCTGACGTCAATCAATATTGACGCCGTTGCTAGGAGCGTGAGGAGCGATGGCTAAGATTTAGGGGTCCCAGTCTCCCTAAAGGGATTGCTTCTGCTTAATTGCCAAATTGTCTTTACGACTGTTTATATTTATCTATCCTCGTCACTAATAACAGGAAACAAATAATAATAATCTTGGGCCCTGAGCCCATAAGCCCTGCGCCTAACTAGCCACTAATGTGCTACTGTTTGCCGGTCATAACAATACCATACAAAAAATGTATACAATTCGATAAAATGTTTTATCAATTTGGTAAAAAGTCATAAATTTGTACATAATTCTGCATACATGTACTAAATAATAATATATAAGTCTTAAATTCAAATTTTTAGTTGGAAATTATTATGAATTACAATAATTCAAACACCATTATGATACAGTTCAATATGTACTAGCCACAACCCCCGCGCTTCGCGCGGGCAGGTTGTAGTCACATAGAGAAGCAAATTTGATCATAGAGGACAATAGACTATGTACGTGCATAAACTGTGTTTTTTTTACAAATAGGGGTAGCATTACAACAGTATGAGCTGTTGGTGTCGCCAATCGACGAACATATATCTGGCAGGAAAAATACTAAAGTTACATGTTAGCTGACAAAAGGACGGATGACTTCTTGTTCTCTTGATTCAAGGACGACTGATTGTTGTGTACATATCTAAACTCAGTCCCAAAAACCTATGGGAAAAATGATTCGAGGATGAAAACAGTCTTATATCAACAAAACAGTTATGGATGATGTCATGAACAATTTTGCAAGAAAAACATTATTACCTTATAAGATATGGGGCACATATTATTATACATCATGACATGAAAGGAGTCTATAGAAGGGATACAGTATGTATGAAACCTGAAGTAGAAAGAGAAACATTAGAGAATAGATAATTAGAGACAGTTGCTGCTAGAGAAGTACTTATTAGAGGAAATAGTAGTAGGCTATATATGCAGGGAGCTGTTTAGCAGCATGATCATAGAAAAAAGGGCAATTTAGACATTGTATAAAGCCTGTGCAACTCTTACATGACGATAGTTGAGTACTACAGCCACATATGTGTTCCTCATTCCAAAACAGACCAGTACAATGCGAGCACATATGGTCAGGTGTTCCCAAATAAAGAGGTGATGAAACCTTGGCTACAATATGTACAACAAAGAAAGAAAGAAACTAATAAGTAAAATCGTACAACAAAACTTAGATAGATGGCTATTTACATGCATCAGATTGGACAATACCATAAAGAACTTATTCTGGCGATGACCCCACAGTATATAGCAACGGATTTATTATTCCGAAAGTTGAGGTCGATCAAATGCCCTTAAACTGATAGGCTTCACCATTCTTATATAATCTTTGAATTGTAAGCTGCCTAAATACCGTACAGTCTTTATCTTCTATGTTTTGGAAGAATTCTTTTGAGCACAGGAAACATGGTCGCAAGATATCAGTTTTTGTGAATTGATTATTAATAGCCTGTATCTCTGCAGCGGTGTGCAAGCTTTGGAATGAAAAAAAACAATGCATGTAGCACAGATCACCATAAGTGAAAAAACATCCATAAGACTCAATAGTTCGAGAAAAAAATTGAAGACTCTGAAGCTATAGCCTTATCAATAGTTTTAGTTGTTGTCAATATTAGAAACGTACCAATATGTTCAGGCACCATAACTAACAAATCCCTTAGATTATGAAGTGTCCCCAATATAGAAATGTATGACCATGAAAAGATATCTCCAATGTCCCAAATTACATTCACCTAAACATCTGAAAGGATTTGAAAACATAGAAGAATCATGATAACTCTGTTACCAAGAGTAGGTCATGAAGAAAGTTTGTGCAACAGTTTAAGGGCTAACCTTTGCTGCTATTGAGTTTGGTAGATCCATCGTCGTTTTGTCCTGTAAACATCAACCTCTCATTGCTCTTCAGGTTCAAATAATCAACCTAAATACAATAATACAATTAGAAAGAGATGATTAGCCATGCAAAAGCTCTCATATAGCACAAAGGAACCGCTGGACTCTTGATTTGCAATCTTCTGTGTATTTTGGATGCAACACTGAATTACTGAAGGTTGAAATATATGACAAATGCACAATTTATGGATTTGAAAAGGCTGCCAGACCACTGGTACTGGGTGGTACCCATGTACCCAGACCACTGGTACTGCGCAGTACCCATGTACTTATTAATAGATGGTTATCGCAAAATAACTATTTGCAAGGAGAGCTTAGTTGTTTTTAAAAACCAAAAAAAGAAGAACAGTAAGCTGTTGTGGTGTCGTATGTTTCTCCGATACTGTGGCAGCTAATTCCAGGGCCCATCTAGGAGGGAATGAAATAATATTGCATTGGTGGTTTAGTTTGGGAAAATAACAAACCTGGAACCTATGAAATATTAATGTGAGACTGAAATAATAGAACTGGTGTGGTTGTTTTACCTTTATACTCAGAAGTTGCATATAGTTGTTTTAATTAGCCCTATAATTTTTTCGGGCATAGTTAAAGTATATGACACATATGAAATGAAACACATTCAAAAGAAAATTCATGGCGCTGCTGAGGCATGAGACCTGTATCCAACTTTTCTTGTGCAAATACAAATATAACAGTACCTCCAAAGTAGCATGTGTCTTCGTTGATAAATACAAAACCGGGTGAGATCCCTTGGATAGATATCAATTTTTGGCCACTCACCGTCCAACGGCGCGATCCCGAAGTAACGTCCTTTGACAACATGGTCAGGCTACACATAAACTAAAAAATCCTCAGGAAAGCAGAAACTGAAACATATTACCTTGACGGCATTTCAACGAGCACATGGACGGCAGCGTGGATGTGCACCTCCGAGTGGTGTAGATAGCTGCTGCAGCGGCAGATCAGAGCGACGTGGTGGGTTCGGCACGGGAGGAGCCGAACGTGGAGCCAAGATAGTTGCCGAGGAGGCCGGGAAGGAAGACATGACGGAGGAGCATGTCTGGCCGAAGAAGCCGCCGGCCATGGAGGCTAGGCCGGATTTGGTTCCGGTCATGGGGCGCTGGCACCACTGTGGGCACGACAGGTTTGGGTTACCATCGGTGCGGCGGCGGCGGCAGGTCCAGCACTCGCTCGTCGCAGTGGCCGGAGGGCGCAGGTGTGACGTTGCTCCGACGGGGTCACGTCGCAGGAGCGCCGAAGTCCCTCGGCGCCGTCGCCGCTGCTGTCCCCGTAAAAAATGGTGGAACAGGTGCTGTGGGACTGAGGCAGGGGCGGTGTACTGGGCACTGAGGTACGTGGGGGCTGAAACGCTAGATAGGGTGGGCCTGCTGGGCGGGGGCGGGGCGGCCATCCGCTGCCGCTCTGGCTGATCGGACGGACGACAAAGTTTTACTGTGGATGAACAGGGATATGGGAGTGGGAAATCGGGAGGCACTGTTCAGCAACAGTAGCATCACCGCGTTTAAAGGCCGGCTTTTATAGATATGCATAAAAGAGAGCTAAGAGACTAGGGTATGTTTGATTCACCGTCACTGCCTGCCGCCACGGTACAGTTGAGGCTCGCCACGGATTCTGAAGCACATGTTTGGCACGTATTTCAACTTAGGCAGCCACACGAATCTATAGTTAAAAAACGCATGAATCTCGTCACATAGTGTCATTTTCATCGCCACGGCTGTGGCGGCGCCACAGTTGCATGTGGCTAGTATTGGCTGGCAACCAAGCAGCCTCTTACTTCGCCATAGAGTGCGGCGGCCATTTTCATCGCCACGGTTGTGGCGACGTCACAGCTGCATGTGACTAGTATTGGCTGGCAACCAAACAATCTCTTACATTGTTTTTTGTAATTCTTTCTAAATGAAAAAATGTATAAATTATATTATTTTCATAAGAAAATATGTCACTCAATGAATAATTAAACTAATGATAAGTACCAATAAGTGATTAAGTTGTAAGTTTTTAGAAAAAATGATAATAAATAATTAAAAACGGCAAACCTGGTGAGGTTGAAGACTCTCTTGAAGACGTCTTTGTGTCCTTTACAAATACAGCGGCGACGACTGGCCGGCAGCAGTTGCCCAGGTCGCTGCTACCTGCTGGCTTCTCCTTGAGGACCAAAACACCAGCAGCAGCAGTTGGCCTTGCAACCAGGACGCTAGCAGCAGACGCCAGGTTCTATTTTGAGAACCCGAATGGTATAACCACATCCTGACTTCTCTTTCAGGATCAGCCGAGGCACTTAGGAATTTCTGAATTACGATAGCAAATCATCGAGACAAATTAGGTGCGGGCGCGGCACTGGAATGGGATCGGTGGATTGCGAGTTCAAGAGGCAGAGGATCAGAGACGAAGAGGGCGAGACAACGGTGGAGCTTTGTGATCGCGACTTCGCAATGCACAGAGCGGGGGCAGCACTGTAACCTTTTCTTTTACATTATTTGCAGATGTATTACTACTAATATGTGTTGGGCCGCAGGATATGCTAGTGCATACATGCTATACCCTGTAGATCCACCCTAATTCTATCCCAACTTTTAAATTTGAGTTGGTTTGGCTACTCAGGAGAGTTTTTTATATGGTTAAAGAGGTATGGATTGAGGGGCATGAAATTCAAATTCTTTTAGAACGTTGGTAGGCTAAAATGAGATGCCTTCGCCAATACTTAATAGTTTGGGCCAAAAATATTACACGAAAGAAAACCATTTGCTTGATAAACTAGATGAGCTAGACATGAAAACTGAGTTCTTACAGCTCGATGATGATAAGTTAAATCTAAACTATACTTTAAATTAAAGACATGCACAAACTTCTAAGGGAGAAACAGATAAAATGCTACCAAATAACAAAAGTATAAAACATATTGGAAGGCGATGCAAATAATAAATGTTTCACAGTCAATTTAAAAGACGAAATTGAATGCATAACCCTATGTGTTCCTGAAAATTAATCCACATATAAGTCAACAAATTACTGAGTACCTCTTGTTGGTAATTAACTCCTATTATAAACCATCAACTAAAACAAGAAAAGGGATATAAAAAGGATCACCACCATATAATAGGGTTTAAACTGACAATATTTCACTTTTGGTGAATTGTGACTTTACATGGATTAAACAGGAATTACTATGGAGAAGAATTCTAAAGGACCAAAACATCGACCAGAGGAGGGATGAATCAGAGTCTCAAATTTCTTGCGGAAATATTCGGGACATTCTTTCCCAAATTCAAACCGCAAAAGCAAGCACTCCAAAGTCTAAAAAGAACACACCAAAACTAGTTCACATTGGCACAGTTAGCAAGATAAACTAGTTGAGTGTACTCTACCTCTCCTGAGCGAAGCAAGGGAGATTTAGACAAAACCGGAGAAAGACAAGTTTTTGTGTCTGGGCTCCCCTGTTACCGGATGCGGATAGTGCGGCCTCCCAGGCGCGGACAGTCTGGTCCTATATCCTCAGCCGAGCAAAACTATTCCCGAACACTTGTTGTCAGGGAGGTTAGCTGGCGGACAGTTCGCCCCTATGCGTGGACAGTCCGATGTTGGTTGGAGGACAGTCCAGGCCCAGAGCGTGGACAGCCCGACCCTGCTCAGTCTTGCTGATTTGAACTTGTTTCTTCGGGGTTTGTGTTTCAGCCTCTCTCGATCGTTCCGTTGTACCTCTAGGACATCTCCCATGGTATGCATCCACGTGTTGGGTCGTGAACGCATCGTTCTTCCCGAGTGGATGTGTCGGGGATGATTTCGGGACAAGGGCCAAAGTTTCGGAGAAGTTTTTGTTAGCTCCCATTCACTCCCCTCTCTGATTGCCGTTGTGATCCTTCATAAGCAGAGTTTAGTGAGGTTTACACACCTTGTTGTTTTTAGTGCTTGTATACAGCAAGGCTGTATAATTGGGGCTTCCAAGCAGGGATGAAAAAAAGATCACATTTGCGTAGAATTAGATTCTGATATCACCTTTTACCATATTATAATTAAAATTTGAATATGGATATAGATATTTTCAAATACAAATACAAAACAGATTTCTCGATTTAGGATTTCTGTTAGGATATTTGCTCCATTTAACTCAAAGTCTGTATTGTTAAAATCGATATGCATGGATAAAACAATTTACTACTGAATTCACAAATAACCAAAGTGAAATAAAATCACACTACACACTTAAAATTTCCAATATCAAAGTAAACTAAACTATAACAGTAATTTTAATAAAATGATAGGACAAGCAAAGAAATTCAAATAAGAATGGTAGAGAACAAGTAGCCATTGCTTTATAAATATTTTTGTAATTACCAAAATTACACAAGTAGAGATTAAAGTATGTGGCTATATAACATCTATAAGGATAGATCATGTTATCAATTAATATTCAATATTTAAATATATCGATTGATTCATCATCATGAAATTATAAATTGTAACATATATAATTTATGTTAGTAAATACATAAATTTAATTATTAATATAATTTACAACAACAAATATATTAGGTTTAAATTGAATTAGAAAACACTAAAATTAATTTAATCTTTGTGTCATTAATAATTTTAAACTAATACCAAAAGTTATTTATAGGTATACTATTAAATAATTTCAATGCATCATTAGTAATACTATAATAAATAGTTACTATGAAGAGAAAGCTTTTAAATAGATTTATTTTTACCTTTTTCTTCATGGATACGGATAAATATTAGATATTTTGTATTTTCGTCGAATAAGATCTAAAAATAAGATAGAAAAAAAAGTAAAACAATGATTTGAAAAACCATTCATTTAATATCGACGTTACAAACAAATAAAAATACGGATTTCCATACTACAAGTTTTAGCCCAAATGAATCTAGAATAATTTAGTTGCCCATTTTTGTTTTCCATCCCTATTTCAAAATCTTGTAAGATTTAGCTGTCGGTACTTGTTTACCTCCGTTCTAAAAAGAATATAATTGTGAGATCTATGTCGGTCAAAGTAATTAAAGTTCGTCCAAGTTTATTATAAATAGTATTAGCACTTATGTCTCTAAACAAAACTAAGAAAATATATTATTCTATAACTAACCAAAATGTATTTATTTTATATTATAAATGTTAATACTTTTTATATAAATTTAGTTAGAGTTTCAAACTACTCAAAAAAAAATGAGAACTACTCCGTTCTTTCGTGCATGTAGTTATAGATGTCCACCGGGCCGTTGTGCCGTGCCGGCACGGGCACGGCAAAAGCACGACATGCATGGCGTCGTGTCGGCACGGCGTGCCGTGCCGACCGTGCCGTGCCGCCCGTGCCGTGCCCCAGTGTGCCTCGTGCCGGAGGGACGGCCCAAGCACAGGCCTGCGTGCCCTTATTCGTGCCGTACCGGCACGAGTGGCATGTCGAGCCGGCCGTGCTCGTGCCCCCAAGGCACGATGACCGAGCGGCGAGACGACTGGCGAGGCGGCGTGACGGCGAGACGACGAGGCGACGAGGTGGCGTGACGACGACGCGGCGAGACGGTGATGCGGCGAGAGGCGAGACGGTGTCACGGTGAGGCGCAGTCGTGGAGAGAGTGAGAGAGACGCGGCGGCGGCGAGGGAGGGAGGGAAATAAGCTAGGGTTCGGGGAGGGCCGAGATGGCGGGTTTTATATGGGGGCGGGGGGTCTTGGGGTCGGCCCAAGCACGGCACGCGTAGGCGGGCCAGGCTAGCACGGGCACGAGATGGGGCGTGCCGGGTCGGTTCGGGGCGTGCCGAAAATGCGTGCCATGGGCCGGGCTGCCGGGCCGCGGGCTGCATGGCCAAGTATAGGAGGCAGCGAGTAACAAACAGTCAGTCTGATCTGAATGCTCCGTTCACCAGCTGACAGGCAAACTCAGAGAAGGGGCAGCGGCAGGCAAGAGGCACTTGCTTGTCAATGTGGTCACGTGGATACGGCTGCTGCCGCTAGCATGTGGACAAGGACAGCAGCCAGTGAATCCGTACTCCGTGGGCGCAACCAGCACACGGCGGCCGGAACTGCAATCATGATGTCACGCGACGAGCGATGGAGACGGAGCGAGCGAGCAAGGGCAACGGGGCCCAATTGTAAGAGCCGCCAAGCTCCCATGCTACCACAGGAGTCAGGAGTAAATGCAATGGCGCGCTCGCCTATCCGTCCCATCCTATTCCTATCGGCAAGCGCCCAAGCGAGGTCATCGTTTGATGGGCATTCTGACAAGGCAACAGCCAACAGGCCATTGATTCGATTTTCCCCGATAGAGACTACTACTAGAGCTGAGCCCAGATCTGTAGGTAGGAGAAGAGATGGAGATATAAATAGCGCTGCCGCCTGCAGGTACGTGGTTCTGCAGTTGTTGGTCCAATGGATCGGCGTGCATGCCGCACTGTGGCCGTGGATCCAGCTCGGATCTGCCTGACATTTTGTGTAGGGCCGCCTCATCTCAGATCTGGACAACTGACAGATCGGATCTGCATTACATTGTATCGTGAGACCCGACATGGTAATAAACATCACCTTCTTCGCCGTAGCCCCGATCAGACTTGCATCGTCTAGTTTGTGTACGATACGAGTACTGCTACTGTGGGTAGTGGCAGAGAAAGAATGAAAAGAAAACTGGTGCCCACCAGCCAAAAATACTTGATCTTTGAGACGAGATTTGGTAACCCTTTTGAAATATTTGTAATTCCAAACAAAACAAAAACCATGTGCATAGGTTATATTAAAATTTGAGTTACTTTCGTAGTCTTACAAATTATTAGATTCGATAAATGCATTAGTTCAGTCTCCATGAGAGTTTTATGAAGTTTCATTTGCACTTAATAGGAGAAAGAAAATTGATGTCACCTATGCATTTTGATGACATGACAGTGTTTTTAATTAGAGAAAGAATAAAGTGAGATAAAACTCTCTTACAACGATTATCGACTTTGTATGACTCATACAATTAAATGTCTATACAACTATAAAATAAAACTATGCATTGAAAATAAATATTTCATCCATATTTTATTTTTTTACATGATGTGTCAGCCTTAGAATCAATATCATATATCATAAAACTCTTCGTTGAAAATAACCTTACCGTAATACCAAATGTAGTGGAGGCTCCTCCCTCTGTGCTGTGAATTATAATAGCACAAATTGGCGCGCTCCGCTGCGTCGGTTCTTGCTAAGCATTTGTTACAAGCGCTAAAGCGAGTTAGTTTTTTTTATATACTCAAACAATATATGTACAATAGCACTCAAAATTGTTATTATGGTCTAATAACAGCCCAATATAAAGATGCATGGGCCTAGTAGAAATATTACGAACTCGTTATTGTCATGATTGATATGAATCACCATACTACACGCTATTTACGGCGTGTGATCGCTGCTTGTATAAAACTAAATATTTTAAAATAAATAAGAAAAAGAAGAGAATTTAAAAGCTTAAATAAATTTAAAACTTTAAAATAATAAAAGTTTTTGGGAAGTAGGAACTAAAAAAGATAAAAAAAGCCTCCAACAGTTCAATATAAAGCTATACTGATCCGATAGAAAGACTACATGTTTTTTATTGCTATAATTGATATAGACTACCACACTGCATGTACTCCGATACTTAGGATCGTATATGTCTAAAATAAAAAATAAAAAATAGAAATACTACAACCTCTTTATCGCTTGCTTCGGAACTAAAAAAAGAAATTTTAAAAATTGAAATTTCAAAATTATAATAAAAAATAAAAATAAAAAATAAAAAAGTAAAGAGTAAAAAATTATCAAATCAATAAACAGTACATGAACAGTGCCCGAGGCAATCTCCTGCCTCCAATTTATTCACGGTTGAGAGAGTATCTATATTGGAGGTTCCTCCCTCTGTTAAAAAAGAATGTATTTCGAGATTTGAATCAAATTATTTTTTTTATATCTGACTAATTTTATAGAAATTTATGTCCGTCTTCAAATAGGTTTGTTATGATATTAAAATGTATGATTGATGTAATAAACTGTGTCCCGTAATATTATTTTTCAATAGAATTAGTCAAATTTAAAATCCTTCCATCAAATTTAAATAGTCTGAGCCAAAAAATAGGAATGATATGTTTTTGGGAGACAGAGTGAGTAAAGTACATCAATCTTAGTAATTATACATGTGCTAGTAGGAGTAATAATTAACCACGGCATTCTAATAGTATGTAATTAAATGCAGTACCGTACTATTCTAGTAATTTGGAATCATTATTCAAGTATAGGAGTAATAATTAACCACCGCATTCTAGTACTCCCTCCATACCCATTAAAAAAGTCATTTTGCACAGTGACACAGTCTTTAGAAGAGTAACTTTGACTCCTTTTATATATATATATATATATATATATATATATATATATATATATATATATATATATATGAAAGTATATTTTTTAAGACTAATCTATTGATATGATTTTTACATTTCCAACAAAACCTTATTCATGATTTATATTTTCAATGTTTGACTCAAATTTTCTCCAAAAACGACTTGTTTTATAGGTATGGAGAGAGTAGTAGTTAATTGTACTAGAACACTAGTAGTCGTAACTATTACTCATATGAGTTAGAATGAGTAATAAGGGTCTGTTGGATGGATTAGAACTAGCTATGAGCTTTGGCTAAAAATTAGTTAGCTGAAAATATAGCCAACTAATTGTTAGCTCTTACCTATTTGGATCATTTTGTTAACAATTGTATGGATCATCGTCAAAAGGCCATTGTTTCCTTGTCTTTATGCATCCCACTAGAGGACTACTCTCCTGGTCGTTTCTCTTCTCTTTGCATCACTTGGTCTACGCAAACATAGAAATCTGCCTCAAGCAAAGCCCTTGTTAGCTAGCTAGGTTCAAAGGACTAGTAAATTATCAATCAGTTCAGACTTTACTTAAACTTGAGCCCCCTATTAACACTCCTGTTTGAATCCTGAGGGACTAAAACTTAGCAACTACTTCATGGGGATCAAAACATACCGTAATGACACAGGAGTAGCAATGTTACCCCAAAGTCAATATACCATATAGGAATAGCAATGTTACCCTAAAGTCAATATACCTAATCATACAGGAATAGCAATGTTACCCCAAAGTCAATACTTCGCTATACCTTCATATGGGTTGGTCTGGATGGTTTAATACAAGGTCCCATTCTAGTTTGACCTCTTCCCAACTACTACTTGTAGCACGTCCCGTCTGTAGATCTATAAGCTTTTATTTCTCTTTAACTGCCATGTCTCCTTTACCGTGAGTGATCTATATATATATCCCATCTCACCCTCCATCTCCAATCATGCATCTATCCCATCACACAAAAAAGGAAATGATAAAAAGCAAATGGCGTTGATACACCATTCCAGTGCTTAAAAGGTTTGATTTCAGAGACAAACCTTAGACGTACTCTTAGGCTTCTTTTGAAAACTGGAACATAAAATTATACAGAAACTTTACTGGAAAAAAATGGAGGAAACCAAGATTTTTTCTTGAAATCCAAAGGAGACCTTGGATCGGGACATGCTGGCGCTTCTCCGCCTCCACCGTTGTGGCAACCTGCCAACGCCCCCATTTTAATGTCCTGCAGCCCAAACAAGTTCATCGTCCAACCAAAACAAGGTCCTGCCATATCCCGGCCTTGGCGTTGGGCGACTACTGCGGCTCGGTAAAGCTTCTATGCGATGGGGCTCCTCCAGATCTGGGCGGCGGCGGGTGCTCCCGACGCCGGAGATGGATGGTGACGGCGTTTGCCGACGAGCATGGTGGCCAGGGTCTTTCTTGTGTTTTTGGTTTTTCTAGGGGCTTCCATGCAAAGATGGAAAACCAACTGTGTCTCTGTTTCATGTATTTTCGTATCTGTATGCGTATGTGTCCGTGTATGTTTTCCTTACCTAAGTAATACAGATACGTTTATCAAAAAAAAACTTTGGACATATATATAGAGTATTAAATATAGCTAAAAGAAACTAATTGTATAGTTTATCTGTATCAAATCTTTTAAGTCTAGTTACTCTATGATTGAATAATAATTAACAAATACAAACGAAACGCTACAGTTCAAAATTTTATAAATTTTTTTAAATCTAAACAAGGCCTAAGTAGTCGATGGTGCTCAATGAACATTTCTTTGTGTGAAATTTCCCAAAGTTTCATGAAAGCCGTCTCCCTCAGCTAGTATGCGCACGTTTGGGTCTGAAGGAAATTTGGGTTGTTTGCCTTGTAGTACTTGCACGAGCCCCTAAGAAGCGTGCTAGGCCCAGGGAGCTGATAGCAAGTAAATCTACTAACGGCCTGATGGGTACAACTATTTTTGGTAGCTGCAGCCTGCACCACAGTGTGTGGGTGCTCCAATATTTAAGTCAACACCATAAAGAGCTGCAGATGGCAAGCATCACATCATAATGGCCCTGTTTAGTTCAGCTTCTCTGAGTATCACCTATAAGCTAAGTAAAATTATAGGAGAAGCCATGATTTAGAGAATATGTTGTCTAAGAAGTGAGCCGTTTGGCTCTTCTGATTTTTTGGATAGAATATTTTGGGGGGAGGTCTAGATCAGGAGGCACTACTCCAGAACATCAAATCAGTGCCGGTTCAAAATCCTCCTTCAGTGACGGTTTTTGAACCGGCACAACCAATTCGGTAGTGATGAACCCATGACATCACTGTCGGTTATGCCAAACCGACAGTGATGGCTCAAGCATCATTGCCGGTTTGTGACATCAACCGACAGTGAAGGTAGACATATATCACTGCCAGTTTTATATGAACCGGCAGTGATATTATTTTTATAATTTGTATTTTATTAATTGTTTTATTTTTATTTGGGGTTTAGAGTTTAGGGTTTATGGTAGAGGTGGTTTGCTATCAAACCATTTGATATCGATGTGAATTGAAGGTGATTGTGGACCAGCGACAATACAAACCCATCACACATTTATAACAATTATTACAAAACATCCAAACAAAACTTAAAGTATCGAATTAATTGTCGCATTACAATAGCCTTTCGAGGCGGTCTTTTCTGTAGTTCTTCTTGAAGTTCTGACTCTTCACAATGGCTGAAGATCCTTCCCTGTACACTATCTCGTCCAGAATAAGAGTCGCTATCTCCTCTTGAAATCCTTTTATCTCAAAATGTAGCAACATTTTGTGGTTCTGTTCTTTGCGCTGTAAATTGATACAAGATGATATTGAGATGCACATATGTAAGACAAAACAATAGAATTAAAATGAGATGCCTACGTACCATAGAATCTCCTATTCCTAGTTTTGCACCAAAGTAGCAAAGCATTACCCACATCACATAGAACCCGCATTCGTTGTTCCCCATTGGTTGTTCTAGGGTCCTGACCCCCTTCATATATTGCACTTTGAATGGGGCTCTCCATTTCTTTTGCATCCTAGGCTCCACATTTGTCTAATCAGGTAACGCTTTCATTCTATGTGATAATATAAATGAAGTGTGAAGGCTGAGGACATTAATTACAATATCATATGTGATTGAAAAGTGTTGTGATATTGGATTCACTTACTTATTTACCACTGTGACAAGGGGGTCGATAAGCTTAAGTGGCTTCTTCCTTGAGTCCCACACCTCGATAGTTGAATCTTTAAGACTTATATCTACGAACACGTAATGGTTGCTGCAATCACAAAGTCCATGTTATTGAATGACATATCAAGAAAAAACACTTAAGTAAGGGTCAAGAACACATACTCGTAGTTGTAGGTTAGCAGTATGTTTGATTTTTGGAGTGTGAACATTCTTTCAAACTCAATCTTCAAACTTTTTGATACATAGGGATCTGTGAGACCGGCTTTACATGTTGACTCATTTACAAGGATGGGGTCCAAGAAGTCAAAATTGCTCTTTCGCTGTTTAAGGCATAATTTTGCCATACACCAGCAAATAAACATGGATATATTCAAATGCAGATCACGTAGTTTATTATAACGTTGTTAGGGTATGGTACTTACAGAGTCCATAACATCATAATCTGCGCATCCAGCGAGCGTCGTTGAAAGAATTGAAAGAGGTCTTCATAATAAATAGTATGCACAACTTCTTCAGGATGATTAAAAATGAGACAGGAAGGTATGCATACTTCAAAGGTTGCTATCTTGTCCTTGCTGCTGTTACTATCTATGATATAATAATCATGCAACTGTCACATGTTTGTTGGTAAATCTCTATACTCTTGTTGGCTGACGACCATAGGCTTGCCTAGTTCAAACTTGTATGCAACCATGGCGTTTTGAAATTCGGTTTTTCTGTAATAGAGATTTGCAGCCTCCTCCATGCTTATGTTCAGTTCCATGGACACGTTCTGTATCTGTAGCAAATCTGAGGTGTGTATTTCTCTAGCTCTTTCTTGATTACCCTTATTTTTGCTTTGCCTTTCAATTTGGCTTTGTGATAAGTGCTCAGGTATATAAGCCAATCGTTCAAACAAGACAAGTTTAGCGGCCTTTTCTGCAATCTGAGCTCATAGAATATCGTCCTTAGTCGGTGCTGACTTCTGCCTTTTACTAGTCGTCTTGGGATCTTTACCAACCGAAGCTGATGACCTCTTTTGTTACGAAGTCGAACCTGATCTAGCGCTAGGCCATCGAGATCCTAGTCCTGAGGACTTTGAAGATGGTGGTGGAGGAGGAGGAGGAGTCTTCTCCTTTGGCGGTGGAGAAGGAGTCTTCTCCTTTAGCGGTGGAGAAGGTGTCTTCTCCTTTGACGGTGGAGGAGGTGTTGGTGGATCTTGACGAGGAGAGAAACCTCTTGGCGGAGGCGATCGGGATGATTCACTGTCATCCTCATCATCCGAAGATGGCTGCTCATCTAGCTTGATGAAGCGTTTGCACCAGGCGACATGAGTGCCCTAGTTGTGAACTAGACGCAGCCTATCTTCCTCCACTGGGAAATCAATATGTAGCTTATTGTACTTCTTGTCCAAGATCTTATCAATGCTGACCCTGGCATACCCGAGTGGCACTGGCTTACCATGAATGATGTTCTCTCCTCTAGGAAATGCTTGTCCGACCGCCACCTTGTCTTTGGTCCACTGCTGACGGATGTACAACCTGACATTCACAGGTTCTTTGATGTCGTCCACCGAATGAGGAGCATTGACCTCTTTGTCGTCAGGCATAGGGGTTGAGTCACAGCTACTGCAGCCCTTGCCGGGCACTGGGCTATTCAAAGCTGGGATTGCATGCGGCCCTTGAATCGAGCACATGGTTTGCATAACGCTTGCCACTTGAGCAACTATCCATGCTTCCATGATTTGTTCTAGCTCTTGTCGCATCCTTTGAAACTCCTCTTCTCTTTGCGTTCTAGCCCTCGCCCGACTCCTATACGAAGCGGATTCACCTTCAAATGCTTTCTCCCAAGGAATTACCCCGGCTCCTCTAGTGCGACCGGGGTGCTCCTTGTTTCCAAGTGCTTGCGTGAGCATGTCATTTTCTCTATCAGACTTGCGGGCCCCTCTATTCACTTCCTCATTGATCGTAGAAATCTTCTGTAGGAGATCGGTGATGGGTTTAGCTCTGGCGTAAAGGCTCCCGTCAGCATTGTATTCTGCCCCCCTTGCGAGTAGGTAGTTCACTGATCTGGGCTGCCAATCGCTTTTCTGAGGCGTAACGCCGCTCCGCTCTAGTTGATCGACTCGGGCTTCCCATTCCGGAAGCTTCCTTACATACCCACGCGATCCTAGGCGGTGAGGATTATTTGCCTTAAGCGAGTTTGCTTTATTTCTTTCGCTTGATGCCTTGGCCTCTTCTGATAGCTTGTAAGCCTTGAACTCCTCCCAGAAGTCCCTCTGCATGCTGAGTTCACCTCCCACAAAATTCGGTTCTTTTTCCTCCTTGATTAGCTTGTGCAACTTTCCCTTAAAATTCTTGAAGGAGTGACCCATGATTTCCTTGGCATTCTTCTTGAGTGTCGCCTCATCACAATCATTAGGGAAAGTGAAATACCCTCTGAGCTTGTTCCAAACTAGTTCCTTCTCACTTTCTGGAACACTCCACGGGTCTTGCTCACTGCCATTCCCTTCTTGTATTTGATCGGGATGAAGTCCCTTACAAGTGTTCCGATGGTACTCTTGTATGGGCCCAATGCTTTAATAGGCTCCATCGGCTCCCCTACTTGGTCGAACTGAGAGATGTGTTAGCGTCTACTTGTCTGAGGGAGCTTTGCTGCACCACGCTTAGTCCTGTTGGTACCCTCACCAGTACTTGGACCTTCCGGCGGATCCTGCTTCAAAATTTATAAACAAGTCCCCATGAAACTTTTCTGGCTAGCTCTACCGTGTTTTTAGGTATGACCTAAGTTATTACCTCGTCTCCTTGTTCTAGGTTCAGCATATGGCTAGGGCTCCATGGTCTTTGATCCCCTTGCTGGTTGTCATCGTCTCCTTGGTCACTGCCACTGCCACCAGTAGTTGGATCCTGTGGTGCTTCGGTCGCAGGGCGACGGGTGGTGAATCGGCGCTTAATTATCATGTTTCTAGACATGCATTTCGATTATTCGCATTAGCTCATAGGTAGATAAATAGACTCAAAAGCCATACATAAGTCGAGCGGGTTCATTTAGCTATACATAAGTGAACTACCTATAAGTCATGCTATCTCTCTAAAGCCATGTATATATATGATATGAAATTTGCCAAGTCATGCTATACATAAGTCATGTTATATCTCTCTCTAAAGCCATGTATATATATGATATGAAATTTTCCATCTATCTAAAGCCGGTATATATGATATGAAATTTGCCATCTATCTATAAGTACTATACATCTATCTATAGATATACAAGCATAAGTGAATCATAAGAAAATCAATATATACAAACATTAGTGAATCATATATACAAGCATAGGATGATGACATATATATAGCGTAGGTTGACATATATACAAGCATAAGTCATGCATGTCCATAAAATGTGCCTCCACAAAATCTCCATAAGTCATGCTATACAAGTATATAGATAAGTCATGCTATACAAGTATATATATAAGTCATGCTAGACACTAAATTTATCTATCTCTATACATCTATCTATCTCTATATCTCTACCTATCTATAAGTACTATGCATATCTCTCTCTCTATCTCTCTCTATCTATCTCTCTATATCTCTCTATATATATCTCTCTATCTCTCTAATCTATCTCTCTAATCTATCTATCTATCTCTCTAATCTCCATGCCTTCCTTCCTCCTTCCTCTCCCTCCTTCCCTTTCTCTCCCTCCTTCCTCTCCTCATCTATCTCCATGCCAAGCAAGCAAGCAAAAGCACTCTGAATCCATGTAGACATTTCGTCGAACACCTATAGTGCATAGCCATAGAGCTCACCGCGGTGTGGTTAGGTCCGGATTTCACGCTCCTGTGCTCCTACACTCATATGCTCCGGGCGGCGTGTGCTCCTGCGGTGTGTGCTCCTACGGCGTGGAGCTCCGGCCGACGATGTCGTGGCCGGCGGGGTGGAGCTCCGGCCGGTGGTGTGTGCTCCTACGACGGCGGCGGCGGGCTAGAGCGGCGCCGAGCTCTCTAGCTATGCACTGCGGGGGTGTAAGCGCGGTTCTTAGATCTAGATTACTTGTGAATGTCTCCTACATTCCGGACCCGTGGTAGTAGCGCGGAAAGTGACAGTTCCGTCGTTACCTTTGTATCCCACATCCCGTTTGTTTGACTCGCAGAGCTGGATACCTATGGTTAAGCATCCTCTGTGGTGTCTCTTTTCACATGGTAAGTCCCCAGATATAGATATATCTCCTTGAGATTAGAAGTAGAGAAACCCTAGTTATCCTCTCTATTCTCTTATTATCACCCCTACACTAGATTATTCTCCCTTACCTTTAACCTTGTTTTCACCTTATCTTGTTCTTACCATATACTTTATTTTCACCCACTTATCTTTTTTGGTTAAGTTAGAGCGTAGTTGATTCTACCATTTCCGTGTGGATTCGATATTTAAAACCCATCCCGGGTGAAAGCTACAACGGTATCTGTGCGCTTGCGGATTTATCTGTGTGCATCTAAAATACCCAACAAGCTTTCTGGCGCCGTTGCCAGGGAAACGGTTGCTGAGTTAACTACGAACTAGCTTAATCATTTATTTTCTAAAATAAAATATATATATATATATCTTTATCTTTCCTTATCTTTATCCTTTTCCTTTATCCTTTACTTTTATTCTTCACCTCATCTCTGCTATTCTTTCTTCTTACATATTTCTTGATCTCTTGTCTATCATGGAGGATAACATTCCTATCTATCAATATGGTAGACTCACGGGCACATACCTCAAACCACCAAAATCTTCAAAGCCTATCATGACATCTAGTTTTGAGATAAGCCCGAAATATATATAATTTCTTCAAAAACAACCTTTCTCGGGAGAAGATGAGGAAAACCCATACACACACCTAGAAGAGTTTGGACGAGTCTGTGACCTCCTTCGCATAGAAGACATGTCCGATGAGACCATTCAAGGAAGCTCTTTCAGTACTCCTTAACGGGAAGAGCTAAACATTGGTACAAACTCAACATAGGAAGTGTTCAAGGAGATTGGAAGGTGCTATCCAATAATATCCTTAGAAAATATTTTCCAATCACCAAAGAAGTTGATCTTTGGAATGAGATTCTTACTTTTAGACGTCTATAAGAAGAATCTCTCAACGAATCATGGGATCGCTTTATTGACCTTACTCTCACTGGCCCAAATCTTCGTATTCTAGAACCTATTCTTCTACAACACTTTTTATGGGCCTTAGTAGGAAAGATAAGGAATCCCTTAATACAGCCTCTGGAGGATATTTCCTTTGCCTGTCTGCTAGTAAAGCATAGAATTTAATTGATATAATGAGTGGAAAGACTCCTTGCCCTAGCATTCAGAAGCCAATCCCTGAGAAAGAAAAGGAATCAGTTCCTAGACAAGAAGAGGAGGTTTCAATTGCCAAATCACAACCATTCCAATCCCAAGATTTAGCTATCAATCCTAAACCATCAATACCCCAAAATTCTCCAAGGGAAGAAGAAATTCCAACCTTGGATCTTCCAGATGCTGATGGTCTAGACTTCTAGTTTCATAAGAGACTTTCAAGCGGAGATAATTCAAATTCTTGCAAGAAAGGTTCTCTTAAAGAGTGTCCTTGCCCCTACTACAAAGAAGACGAGGATGGCATGTCAAGTAATGCCATAGAAGGAGAGCTAAGCCATATAGAAAACTCTATCTTCTTCCCTACTATGTCCACAAATCATGAACCCATCTCTAAACCCATCCTTGACCTCGTAGATTCCTCCTATCCCTTTCCTTCCTAGTCTCATGATGATCCTAGAAATTCACCAAGACAACTAGAGCATAGGAGTCATAAAGACCACAAGGATGATCAAGAGATGCTACGACAATGGTTGGAATATTTAGAATGGATGGACAAGCAAGAAGCCTTAATAGATTCCAACCTTGGCTCAATTTCAAATGGTGAGCCTTTAACTCCCTTTGAAGATAAGATTCATCCATCTATGGAAGAGAACCTAGATGAGACCAATCCAGGGGAAATGCCGAACATTCAGATTGGAGACGAAGATGACATCAATGAGCATGGGATCTATCCCTAACCACTTCATTAACTCCATGCTCATATAAAACATCTCCCCAATCAGTTGGTCTCTACAATCTCACCATATTCGAGATCTCCAACCCCATCTTCCTTTCTATTTATAAAAACTTTAAAAGGGCGGTTGTCGATGCATATGTCTATAATAAATATTGTAGATCTCGTTGAGTTGATCTTGATATAGGTACACATAGGTTGGTGTTGGAGGGGAAACCACTTCACCAACATAATAGTAATTTGATGGTTTCCCAAGGACAAGCTTAGCGTCCTAAAATAAGCACTTGCCAGATCATAACATGAGTTTCCACCTGTTTGCAATTGTGCCTTGTGTAACAAACATAGAAATATAATTGTAAAAATATTCCTTCGGGTATTCGTGTCACTAACCTTTTTAGGATTGGAGCAAAAAGATCAAAGGGAAAACAAGCACAAGGTATGTCCAACCAATCATCATGCAACATTGAATTAAATTCATCCAAACTTGAATTTTTACAAAATTCAAGCTTGGGGGAGTAACTTACATAAAAACATCCTTTGCCATATTGCTATCTTGGTTGTCCCTACCTTTTAAAGACATGCTCAATTTGTTAAACACTAATCATTCCCTCCATATGAGTAGATCTCTATAATGCCTTCATGCTACCTTTGTCTATCCTAGTAAGTGTTAATTTGGAAGTACTGCACATACTTCTATTGGCTTTTAAATTAAGCGTGGTGCTTAGGTTAAATAGCCTTCCTTAATCTGATTAGACATGGAGTCTAGTTTGGTTATTGAACTAAAAACTACTTGTATAGACATTGGCATATTTTGTCGGACTAACTCCTGTAGGAAAAACTTTCAATATCAAAATGGGAAGTCCTGAGATAAACTCACATTGGAGATAAAGAGAGAGACACATGAAGTTTGACGACGTGCACAAGGAAGACATAGCTCATTCATCATCGAGGGATGATC
Source organism: Microstegium vimineum (assembly GCA_022036555.1). Classification (NCBI taxonomy): domain Eukaryota; kingdom Viridiplantae; phylum Streptophyta; class Magnoliopsida; order Poales; family Poaceae; genus Microstegium; species Microstegium vimineum. The sequence continues at coordinate 40,603,829 of CM039134.1, read as the reverse complement.
CATGGAACAAGAAGAAGAGTGCCACAACAAGATATAATCAAAAGCACTCACTCCATGGAAGAGGTTGGGAAAAATTTCACCAAGCCCCCTTAAGACAAAGAACATCATGGGAATTGAAGACAGTGAAGGAGTGCAACAAGGAGACAAAAGTACATGAACAAGATGCACAACCACTAAGAAAGGCAAGCTTCCATAAGGTGATATTGTACCATCACTCCTCAATTCTTAAGGTAACATCTCAAGGTAAGTGACTCTCACTTTTATAAGCTTCTCCTTGATTCTAGCATGCACATAAATAAAAAGACAAACATGTATGAGTTACAACTCCAATTAATCCAACCTGATTAATTCAACATGTCTATTCCTTTAATCTTTGTTCCTAGTATAACTTTATTGATCTCACTGTCTTAACCATATGAGCTAAAATGTTGCACATCCAATCTTTAGAAGATGATAGTCATAAAGAAAGATATATACACAGATAGACTATCCTTCCATAGGTTGAGCAATCTGATCTGACAAATGTTTTTAAATGCTATACTCATGCTCATCTTCTGCTCTTATCACCCATCAACTTTATCTTGCTCACTACGCTTAAGGTTAGAGAAGAATGAATAGACTTTTGGTTCTGTTGGTGTTTTCCACCAACAGGGCCCATGCACTTGATCTCTGCCTTATCACAATGAGCAAGACACATTTTGAGCAACATGGAGGAGTTTCCCAACTCCCAAATTCAACCAAGTGAAGGACCTAGATCTATGAGAACATACACATTGAGCAAGATGTTGCCAGCTTCCATACTTAAACGCTTCACTTTGAACTGCTGGGCAAACGAAGAACCTGGGTGACACCGTATCAAGAGGTGCAGTTATCAAGGTTTTCATCTGGAATCAAATGATGCAGCTAAAGAATGAACATGGTAAGAAGTCTTGTTCAGAGGACTCAAAACACTGAACCCTCGTCGGGAGGTAAAATCGGCAGTTATCTATATTTATCTTTTCTACATTAGTTTTATTTTTCCATCATTTGCATAATCATTTTCCTTTATCAGATTTACTTTTCTGCATTAGCATTGCAAATATTTGTTTGTTGCATGGCATCATAAAACCTAAAGCCCCATGTGAGTAGACTTGTGGCTTAAAACCCATAGGTATATTCGCTGTGGTGGCATAAAAAATAAAATAAATATGTTTTCATCTTATAATAAAAATATAAAAAATAGTAAGTGTATGATCCTGCTAAATAAATGAAATTTATTAGAGGAAGCTCGATAAGATCAAAGCTAGAGATTTATGGCTAACACTTAATCAGTTTCACAAGCTTTGTTGTCTATTTGAGCTCCACAGAATTCAAGGATTAAAGGAGGCTAGTAGACAGAGGTCACCCTACCTGCTGTCAGAGTGCTATCTTAACAATCACTCCGATGAATACACCTCTGCTACCTGCCAGCCACATCAAAAGAAATTACGTCAAAATCTAGCTTGGGGGAGAGCACCCCCATGTATCCAGGTAAGTATTCTTATCCTCTCAGGATCGCTTTTATTAGTTGCATAAATTAATTCAAATAAAAAAATGTGAGCACATGAAGGTTCACACTTAAATAATTATGAATTACAAAAGTTACAATTTAGATACTTTTTATATTTATGGATTTATTATTATCTACTTTATCCTTAAGAGAGTTTTCTATTTAGTGATAATAATAGGTGTGTTTAGTTTGTTTGTTTTTTAGAAGCTGCTAATAATAAAAGGACTCTGGAGATAACTCTATGGAAATGATGAATAGTAGCTCTGCCGTAATTCTTTTTAAGTACCTGTTTTCAGCTTTGAATTCTCCCGAGTTTTGGATATAACAGTTTTGACATAAGATTTGCTCTCAACCTAAAACTTGTGGGTTACAAATGCTTGAGCTAAGTCTAGGTAGTTTATAGGTATGACATGAGAAAGTTGAGCTACTGTTTATCTTGTTCCTAGCAATACTAGAGTTCTGGAGAATTTATCTTTTGAAAATTGAAAATATTACATGATGAGTTTCTATATGATGAGAGCTTGAATTCCTACCACAGCCATATATACATGTCTGGTAGATTAGGAAAACATTCACTATCATATTTACTACTTGTATTTGCATTGAGTTTTGTCAATCTTTGTTGACCCTTAGAGACTTGTCATGCTTTTAAATCAAGATCACGTACACTCCACTCATATATGCTACTTCTGTCCTGGAAGTACGCATCTACATATATGCCATTCAGATCTACCAGAAAAAAATGCTCTACTCCTGCCTTGGGAGTAATCAACAAAAAATATCCTATGTTCTCCACCTATCCATATATTCCATTGCCATAGTTATAACTGCTCCAAAAAAAAATCCTTGTTATCATCTCTCAAAAGCTTTATTATAGAAAGAGGCTTGGGGTTGCGAAAAAAATAATAAAATAATAATAAAAAATAAAAAAATAAAGAGAGTAAAACATGAACAAGTGTCCTATCAAAACAATGGGTACTTAGATGCCCGCCTCCCTAAAAAAAAGAAAAAAAGCAAGCCCAAGCTCTCTCAAAAAATTCCAAGTTCCAAAAAGAGAGATGTATATATATATATATATATATATATATATATATTCAAGGAGCAGAGTAGAATTAGGTTTCCACCATACACCCTCATATATCCACCATACACCATTATATGTCCACCACATATCCACCCTCATACATCCACCATATATCCCATACACATGCACATCTTGATTTGATTGTATGCCCTGTTTCTCTGGATCCATTGTTTGACTTTACAATATATGCTTTGCAGGTATGCATTCGCTGTTTCTCCCCACCTATGAACCCCATATATTGCCTATTAGTTATAGGGTAAGAGAGAAAAGGCATAACACTATTATTGCCTTGGCAAGGATCCACAAATACCACATATAGAGAGACTTGAGAGGGTCATACAAAAGAGACTTTGAGTTTTATTTTGAAAACTTTGCAAAACTCCAGGACGAAGGTAAAGTGAAGAGCTTCAGACATAGTGCTTGACTTGATCATTCTACTTTTCAATTGCTCAAGACCCAAGTGATGGCTATAAGCCCCATGGTTAAAGGTAATATGGGTAAGTTTGAAAGTCAGAATAGTTTACTCTAATCTAGAGGAAAAATCTTGTTTGAATGCATGTGTAGCTTTAAGGCGTGAAAGCATTGTAGCAACTCCTGATCCATCATTGAGTTAATCTTTGCTCAGGGACGAGCAAAAGGTAAGCTTGGGGGAGTTGTTGATGGTCCTTAAGTACCAATTGTAACCGTCAACTAAACATGAAAAAGGATCCATATGCAAATCCCATATAGATAAAGGGGGTTTTACTAATGAAATTCCACAAGTTTTGGTGAATGCTTGTTTCTACAGGGGGTTATCAGGAAATACCAAGGAAAGACCCACATGTCATGTTTACATAGAGATAAATATCAACCGCACAATTTTCTGTACTCTAAAAGGTACCAGAAGACACGAGAACGAACGGGAGGCGGATCGGGCCTGGAGTCAGGGTGACCGCCCTAACCCCTAGGGCGCCCACCCTAGGCTAGCATCCAATCAGGATCAACTTCGCGGATTATGCTCCACCGCCTTTGAGGATGAATCTAAACCCTTCATATAGGTCGGTTTTATCCAACGGCCCACTTTCATTTGAGGAGGCTATATAAGTGTTGACATCTCTTATGCCACTTAAGCCGAGTTGTCATCCCCAACATGATAGAGAGATGTGGTATTGAAATATGCATTTTCTCTTCTAATACATAATAAATATAAATGTGTTTCTGCAAGCGCACAGATTATACCGAAGTAGCATTTTAACCAGGAGTATTCCAGGTATCGTTATTTATATTTTTACCACTAGGAAGAGATACTAAGGAATAAATGAGGAATGAGTAATGAGTATCACTACATGTGTAATGGAGAGTTTTCATCTATCTCTCTCAATACAGGATAAGTGTCACAGAAGATATAGATAAGGAATGAATAGAGACAAAAGATAATATTGATCAACATATGTATTAGCCACATAAGATAATGATAAGCACCTCAACAGATATTCTAGCAAGTCATTAGCATGGAATTAGCACGAACGACAAAGATATTTCCTAAGTCATTCTTAACTATACAGTCTAGCATACTATGATTAGTGCAATTATACTTGGCAATCATGGCGAGATAAGAGATATTCATGTGTAGTGAGTATTACTAAGGAAGATGAGAAACATAACAATCATTTCCCCGTAATAGTACTGCTCTGCCTGCCCTATAAATGGGAAGGGGACTACAAAGGACTCAACAAGACTGTCACTCTCGCGAACTACCTCACGATCCGGAATATAGGGTACAATCGCAGATAAATACAGTCTAGGCATCATGCCTACATAATATCTATAGTACTGATGGATAAACGCTATACGATCCTAAACATGGATATGATTCAGATCTAACTATGCCAAGTATATAATCATAATAAACTAAGAACAATATAATTGAGAACATAAACGAATAGATTAAAGTCATAAACAATATAATGAAGTAGAACAAAGTCATATTCATAATATTGAAGAACAAATGATGAACAATGAAGAACTAGAGAGAGAATTACTAATAATCCTCTTGACAGATCTGGAAACCAATCGAAGATTGACTCCTTCTAGTTCTAATCCTATATAGCTATGCTAAACTACAGATCTAGTTGATGTGGTGGCTCTAGGGCTTGATTAGGGACCTCTCCTCCTGAGATGGATCTTGAATAATAAATTAGGGTTTCAGGGGGGCTCTCTCCTCAGGGTCAGGGGGCCTTCCTTATATAGCCTCTTGAAATGAACGTCGGTCGTCGGATCAAACCGACCTTAATGGAGGGCTTAGATGCAACCTCAAAGGCGGTGGAGAGAGGGTCCACAAGGCAGACCCTCATTGGGCCTTTCTCTAGGGCGGCCGCCCCAGTGGGTAGGGCGGGCGCCCTGCCCCTAGGCCCGCTCGGCCTCTCGTTTCTTCCTGCGCCTTGTTGACCCTTCTAGAGTATTCTTTTTCGTGCGGATGATAATTATCTCTATGTAATGCTTACATGTGGGCCTTTCCTCCATATTTCCTAATATCCCCCTGCAGAAATAGATATTCACCAAAACTCGTGGAATTCTGTCAGTATAAATCCTATTTCTAGCTATTGGTTTCAATTAGATCCTTATCCTTGTTTAGTTGATGGTTGAATTTGGTATTTAAGGACCGTCAACAAACTCCCCCAAGCTTACCTTTTGCTCGTCCCCGAGCAAAGATAGACTCAGTGATGGATCAGGAGTTGCTGCAATGCTTTCACGCCTTACAGGTAGACATGCTTTCAAATAAGATCTCATCTCTGGATTAGATCAACTATTAAGATTAAAAACTTACTCATTTTAACTTCCACCATGGGGCTTGTAACCGTCACCTTTGTCTTGGGTAGTTGAAAGATAGAACAGTCGAGTCAAGCGCCATGTATCTAGCTCTTTGATCAACTATAGCTCCAGAGTTTTTGCAGATTTTCAAAATAAAACTCAGAGATTCCTTGTATGACTCTCAAATCGCTCCTTTGTGGTATTTCTGGATCCTTACCAAGGCATTAAGGTGTATACCTTCTCTCAGATATGTGGTATTTGTGGTATAAGGCATTGTGGTATTGCCTTTTCTCTCACCCTACTTCTAATAAGGCTAATATCTGGAGCTCATAGGTGGGAGATAGCGTATACATACTTACAAGATATATGTTTCATAGTCAAACCATGGATCAGAAGGAACAGGTCAATAAGTCAAATCAAGATGTGCATGTGTGGCGAATGAATGGTATATGATGATAATGGTGGTGGTGGTGATGATAACAGAGGTGAAAGTCTAATTCTACTTTTGCTCCTTTTGAATGAATTTTGTATTTGGAATTTTTCAAAGGGAATGAGATGCTCGATATATATATATATATATATATATATATATATATATATATATATATATATATATATTCAAGTGGGTATCTTGTACCCCTAATTCTACTGTCGGACACTTGTCCATTTTACCTCTCTTCTCACTTTTTATTTTTCTGAGGTTGGCGGACACTTGCCCTTTTTATTTCCTCGTTTCTCTCTCTCCTTTTTTTGAAGCACTCATCCTTGTAGAGTTATAAAGCAAAAGTGACTGGAGCATTTATTTCACAGGGAAAAACAAGAATAGGAGAATATATATATTTGTTTCTATTCTCTCCCGGATTAGGAGTAGAATATTTTTGGGTGGATCTGGAGATGGAAATGAGTGGATGTATGTGGATGCGTACTTCTGGGATAGAAGCAGCGTATGTGGGTGGAGTGTATGTGAATCTTGATTCAGACCACATGACTAGTTCCCGAGGGTCACACAGCTTGACCACACTCAATGCTCATAAGCAGTATGTAAAATTGTGTGGTTTCCTAATCTAGTAAGCATGTATATATGGATGTGGTAGGAATTTAAACTCTCGTCATACAGGAACTCATCATGTAGTGTTTTTAAAGTTTTCAAAAGATAAAATTCTCTAGAATTCTAGTATCTCTAGGAACAGATAAATAGCAACTCAAACCTTCCCATATCATATCCGTCAACGACTTAGACTTTAGATCAACTCCTCTTCCCACAAGTTCAGGTTTAGAGAAAATTTCAAATCATAACAGTTATGCCTAAACTTGAGAGAGAGTTCAAATTTGAAAATCATGTACTTGAAAGGTATTACGACAGAGCAACTATTCATCATTTCCATATTAAGAGTTTATTATTGGGATTTATTTTAGCATAGCTACTTTATTTTATTCTATCATGTTATTAGAAAACTTCTAAACTTAGCAAAGACACATATAAAATTAAACGGGAAAATGTTTATTGGGTTTCTATGATTATGCATCTTTTTATTTTTAGTAGAGTATAGGTATCATAAAGACTAATAGGTAGAAATACTTAGCTGGGTACGGGGGTGCTCTCCCTCAAGCTTGATTTTGACGTAATTTCTTCTGATGTAACTGGAACGTGGGGGTGCTCTCCCCCAAGCTTGATTTTGACGTAATTTCTTCTGATGTAGTTTACAGGTAGCAGAGGTGTCATTGTCTTGTTAGAGCATTCTGACAGTGGGTAGGATGTCCTCTGGTTGTTGTTCTTCTTTGATCCTTGAATTATGTGAAGCTCAAATAGACAACAAAGCTTGTGGAACTGATTAAGTGTCAGTCACAAATCTTCTAGCCTAGATCATGTCAAGCTTCCTCTAATGGATGTTATTATTTAGCAGGATCATAAACTCTCTATTTATATATTTTTATTTTATAAGACAAAAACATGTTTATTTTATTTTTATGCCACCACAGCGAATATACTTATGGGTTTTATGCCACGAGTCTATTCGCATGGGGCTTAAATAGTTTTAAATATTTTTATTTATTTTTAAGACAGTGTAAACATGATTAACTATTTTAGGTAAAGTAAATAATTGAGGGAAAAGGGATAACTACCAAGTGTTACCTCTTGGCACGGTGTTCGGTGGTTTAAGTCCTCTGAACAGGACTCCTTATGTCCTTAGTTGTCCTGGGGCTCGTCGGACGGCGTAGCTGGCGTCTCCGGCTGTGCTTCTTCTTCTGCTATGATTTCTTTTTATTTCCACACTCGTGTTGGTGTGGCGGCCTCCCTAGGACACGATCTCTTTTCTGGATACTTATTAAAATTGAAGGGACGTACCTTTGTTTCTTCCCATGATTCTCCGCTCTCTTGCCTTTGGTAGTCATAGAATGATCTTTCATTTCCCAACCTTGGGGTTGGTGGTGTGTTTGGCCTAGAAAGTGGAGTTGCATATATTGACTCTTCTTCTTCGGGGTATCTCTCTTCATATATTGATACTTCTCCTTTATAGTTTGCCCATCCGTCCTTGGTGCTCTGTTTCTTCTGGTTGCGGTAGCGACGTCTTCTTCTCGTTCTATTTTGCTTAGATTCTTCAACAATGTAGTTAGCATTAAAGTAACAACGTACCTTCTCAGAGGGGAAGTGTAGGTGCACTTCTCATGTCCCAATGTAGATGATAGCTTTGGTGGTGCTTAGGAATGACCTTCCAAGGATGATTGGTGGATCATACTCATCTTATCCCATATCAACGACTAGGAAGTCTGTAGGGATGAAGTGGTCATCAATCTGGATGGAGACATCTTTTGCTATACCTTTAATGACACGACATGTCTGATCTGCCATCTGGTGTTGGGTGAATGTTGGATGTAGAGGCATTGTGCCATACAGAAACTCGTAGGTCAACTTGGCCATAATGTTGACGCCCGATCCGGTGTCGTAGATTGCTTTCTGGAATGAGCATATGTTGATTGTGCATTCAATGGTTGGGACACCTGGGTCATCTTTCTTGATCAAATGAGGTGACTTGATTTGGTGATCTTGATTATTGTGGAGTGTAGTGACCATCTTTACTGATTCTGTCTGTACTTGCTTCTTGTTCTTGTTCTGCTTGTTCTGCTTATTGGTCCTCTTTCTTGACTTGTGTTGGGGTTGTTTAGGAGATTGTAGGGTCTTGTTCTTGAAGGTAAATGTCTCCTTCTTCCCTTTGATGAAGAAACTGATCTTGGCAGTGCTAGCATAGATGATAGCTCCAGCAGTGTTCAAAAGTGGCCTCCCTAAGATGATGGGTGACCTCTCGTCAATGCCGGTCTCTATTACCATGAAGTCTGCTGTGACATATGAGGTACCAATCCAGACACGGATATCTTTTAATATTTATATTGGGTAGCACAGTGTCCGATCTGCAAGCTGCAAGCATAGGGATCCATCTGATAAAGGATAATTAAAGAATTTGGGTTGTATCGGATAAAGGATAATTAAAGAATTTCTCATGATTACTCTGGGCATGATGTTGACGCTTGCGCCAAAGTCGCAAAGTGCTGCAGGAAAGTCCATGGTGCCAATGGAGATTGGGATGACAGGTCGTCCTAGGTCTCCTTTCTTGGTTGGTAGGAAGTTGTTACACCACTCTTCTGTGGGGTTATTCCAATAAGCACCTGCATCAGATATGTCTATAAGATTTGCAGATTCTAATCCTTCTGGTTGTGATGGAATACCGAGATTAGTGGCAGGAACAACAACAACTATTTGGGTTAGTTGAGATTCAATCATTTTATTAAAGCTAATTTGATTCTTGATAGCAACAGAAAAATTATCCATTCTATTATTTATAGTTTCTAGTATTTTATCATTAGATGCTAATTTCTTAGTCATGTTATCCATTAACTTTCCTTGATTAGCTACTAACTCTCTCAAAGGTGGAAAACTAGGATTATTATAGGAATTATTACCTTGATAATTACCTGAGTAGTTACCTAAGTAGTTAGGCCTTTGTTGTTGTTGATTCCAACCTTGATTTTGCTGAGGACGGTTGTAGTTGTTGTTGTTGATATAGTTCACATCCTCTTGCAATTCTGGACAATGGTTACCTAAGTGTCCAGTGTCTCCACACTCTTCACAGGTCATGTGAGAGTCATAGATGTGCATAACTTCTTTCTTCTCTCTAGCTTTCTCATCCAGCCTCTTCATGAGCAGGTCTAGCTTTGTTGACAGCATATCTACCTCTTTGAGCTGGTGCATACCTCCACTTTTCTTGCGAGTTTGAGTTCTTTCTTCACTCCAACCTTGTTTGGATGCCATCTTCTCCACAAGAGTTGTGGCTTGTGGCATTGTAAGTGATAGGAACGCTCCTCCGGCAGCAGCATCCATGGTTTCACGTGTGCTGTTGCTGAGCCCATGATAAAAGGTTTGCATGAGTAGCCAATTCTCCATTCCATGATGGGGACATTCTAGGATGTAATCTTGGAAGCGCTCCCATGCTTTTGGAATAGACTCGTCATGTTGTTGCTGAAAACTTGAAATCTTCTCACGGAGAGCATTGGTCTTTCCCATGGGAAAGAACTTTGCTAAGAAATTGGTGGAACATAGTGCCCACGTAGTATTCTTCTCCTTGGTTGCGTAGAACCACTGCTTCGCTCTTCCCAAGAGTGAGAATGGGAAAAGGCGAAGTAGTATGGCGTCTCTGGAGATATCCTTGATAGTGAATGTGCTGCAAATCTCTAGGAAGTGTTGGAGATGAGCACTAGCGTCTTCATGTGCTTTTCCATAGAACTAGCTTGCTTGCACCTTGTTGATGAGTGCAGGATTGAGCTCAAATGACCGATCAATGTTTGCAGCAGGTCCAGTGCGATGTTGTCCGTGGTGGGGGCTGAGAACTCACGGATTGACTTGTCTGCCATGGCTTCAAACTCTGATGTCAAGTCTCGAACAATGTTTTGATGATCTTCTTGATTGGGTGAAGCTTCAAGCTGAGATGTTAATGATGATGATTCTGTTACTTTCTTGAGCTTGGCTTTTGTCCTTCTGATTAATGCTTCGGGATTTTCAACAAAATTTGTCTTGAAGATCAAACCTATTCATACATTACCATGCATAAAAATGATAGGAAAAAATAGGCAAAGATCAAGGGTAAGGCTGTATGAGTAGAGAGTTGATGTTTTCTCAATCACATTAGTGATGCAAGTGATAACTCATTTATTCCTTTTGATAGCTAATCAACCTTCCCCGACAATGGTGCCAAAAATGCTTGTTGACATCTCTTATGCCACTTAAACCGAGTTGTCATCCCCAGCATGACAGAGAGATGTGGTATTGAAATATGCATTTGCTCTTCTAATAAATAATAAATATAAATGTGTTTCTACAAGCGCACAGATTATACCGAAGTAGCATTTTAACCATGAGTATTTCAGGTATCGTTATTTATATTTTTACCACTGGGAAGGGATACTAAGGAATGAGTGATGAGTATCACTGCATGTGTAATGGAGAGTTTTCATCTATCTCTCTCAATATAGGATAAGTGTCACATAAGATATAGATAATGAATGAATAGTGACAAAAGATAATACTGATCATCATATGTATTAGCCACATAAGATAATGATAAGAACCTCAACAGATATTCTAGCAAGTCATTAGCATGGAATTAGGACGAACTACAAAGATATTTCCTAAGTCATTCTTAACTATACAGTCTAGCATACTATGATTAGTGCAATTATACTTGGCAATCATGGCGAGATAAGAGATATTCATGTGTAGTGAGTATTACTAAGGAAGATGAGAAACATAGCAATCATTTCCCCGTAATAGTACTGCTCTGCCTGCCCTATAAATGGGAGGAGGACTACAAAGGACTCAATAGGACTGTCACTCCCGCAAACTACCTCACGATCCGGAATATAGGGTACAATCGCAGATAAATACGGTCTAGGCACCACGCCTACACAATATCTATCATTTACCCATAGTACTGATGGATAAACATTATACGATCCTAAACATGAATATGATTCAGATCTAACTATGCCAAGTATATAATCATAATAAACTAAGAACAATATAATTGAGAACATAAACAAATAGAGTAAAGTCATAAACAATATAATGAAGTAGAACAAAGTCATATTCATAATATTGAAGAACAAATGATGAACAATGAAGAACTAGAGAGAGAATTACCAATAATCCTCTTGACAGACTCGGAAACCAATCGAAGATTGACTCCTTCTAGTTCTAATCCTATATAGCTATGCTAAACTAGAGATCTAGTTGATGTGGTGGCTCTAGGGCTTGATCAGGGACCTCTCCTCCTGAGATGTATCTTGAATACTGAATTACAGTTTCAGGGGGCTCTCTCCTTAGGGTCAGGGGGCCTTCCTTATATAGCCTCCTCAAATGAACGTCGACCGTCGGATCAAACCGACCTTAATGGAGGGCTTAGATGCAACCTCAAAGGCGGTGGAGAGAGGGTCCACAAGGCAGACCCTCATTGGGCCTTGCCCTAGGGCGGCCGCCCTAGGGGGTAGGGCGGGCGCCCTGCCCCTGGGCCCGCTCGGCCTCTCGTTTCTTCCTACGCCTTCTTGACCCTTCTAGAGTATTCTTTTTCTTGCGGATGATAATTATCTCTATGTAATGCTTACATGTGGGCATTTCCTCCATATTTCCTGATATCCCCCTGTAGAAATAGATATTCACCAAAACTCGTGGAATTCCGTCAGTATAAATCCTATTTCTAGCTATTGGTTTCAATTAGATCCTTATCCTTATTTAGTCGACGGTTGAATTTGGTATTTAAGGACCGTCAACAATAAGCAAGGCCCTTGACCCGCTGAGGGAGACCCCATCATCATAATTCATAGAGAGAGCAAAAGCTAGGGTTTGGAGATGAGAGGTGTCCCTCAGATGGATATCCTCTCTTCTCTAAATTAGAATAGATCTAGATAGTAGAGAGATGGAGAGCGAGGGAAGATTAGAGGAGATGCCGGCCGGTCGGTGCCTCCTTCGGTTGTACTTCGACATGATCAAGCTCTAATCAAGCTTGCTCCTGAGATCACACTGGTAATCTACTTATTATTTCATTGAGTAATTACTATGCTTCTGGTTTGCAACTCTTTCGAGTACTTTAATCTATATGACGCTATAGGTTAGAGGAGTAGCATAGGTGTAAGCGCGGTGCTTAGATCTAGATTACTTGTGAATGTCTCCTACATTCCGGACCCGTTGTAGTAGCGTGGAAAGTGACAGTTCCATTTGTGTGACTCGCAGGGCTGGATACCTATGGTTAAGCAACCTCTATGGTGTATCTTTTCACGTGGTAAGTCCCCAGGTATAGATATATCTCCTTGAGATTAGAAGTAGAGAAACCCTAGTTATCCTCTCTATTCTCCTATTATCGCCCCTACATTAGATTATTCTCCCTTACCTTTAACCTCGTTTTCACCTTATCTTGTTCTTACCATATACTTTATTTTCACCTACTTATATTTTCTGGTTAAGTTAGAGCGTAGTTGATTCTCTCGTTTCCCTGTGGATTCGATATTTAAAACCCATCTCGGGTGAAAGCTACAACGGTATCCGTGCGCTTGTGGATTTATCTGTGTTCTAAAATACCCAACAACGAACACCACTATTTTGGTTGGTGCTCTTTCCGTCCTGTTTTTTTGTGTAAAATGTAAAACCATTTATTTGATATCCTTGGTACATCATTAGCATAGTCGAAGGTCTGGGGCTAAGAGATCTAGCTGACATCCCATCACCATTCCTAGCCTTTGGCGTCGAAACCAGTCACCGAATTCCTCCTTATGTTTTTTCTCAAGCCAAGCCTGTGACCTCCCTATGTGCTTACTTTGCAGAAACTGCTTGTGCTCATCAATGTATTCCATCACACCGTCGGCCTGCTGGAGAACAACGAAGTGTGCTTGTCTGAAGGAGACCACTTCGTCTATTTTGACAGCTTTCTCACCTATTGTTCCTTTGCCCCTAGTCTTCCATCGTGATGAGATACTGGAACTCCGATCTACTTGATGTCCAGATAATATGTGGAGAACTCAATAGCCTCCTTTGTTGACCATCCTTCTACCATGCTCCCTTCTAGTCTGAATTTATTCCTAACATACCGCCTGAAAACTTTCATCAGCCTCTCAAAAGGAAACATCTGGTGTAGGTACATTGGGCCAAGGGCTTTTATTTGATCCACAAGATGAACAAGTAGATGCACTGATATGTCGAAGTAAGTCGGTGGGAAATGCATCTCAAGCCTGCATAGAATCTCGGCTATCTCCTGCTTCAGGTGGTCTAGCTTGGCCCCTTCAATGAACTTTTCGGAGATCGCGTTGAAGAACGAACACAACTTTATGATTGGAGCACGGACCTTGTCAGGGAGGATACCTCGCAGGGCAACTGAGAGCAGCTGAGTCATAATGACATTACAATCATGGGCCTTCATAGAACCATAGTTAAACTTAAGTTCTCTCATGTTAACTAGCCTCTTCGGGTTCCCACAGTAGCCACTCGATACTTTGAGATCATTGAAGAAAGAAATAAGCATTTCCTTTTCCTCCTTTTTCAGTTTCCATGATGCCACTGGAAGTTTCAAGTAGCCATCCTCAAGAGTTATTGGGTGCAACTCCTTTCTGAGGCCCAGGTGTTGCATGTCCAAGCGTGTCGCGAGAGAATCCTTGCTTGTTCCCCCGGTGTTCATCAACGTGTTAAGTGTGTTACCGCACACGTTTTTAGTTATGTGCATTAGATCAAGACAGTGACGTACACTCAAAAGTGGCTAGTAAGGTAGTTTCTAGAAGATTGATTTTTTTCTTCCAGATACTATCGGTTGGCGCTGGTACTGCCCCTTCCCCCTTCCCAAGGACAACATCTGTGAGTTTGCTTAATTGTTGAAGCATCTGTTTCCCGTCTCGATACTTTGGAGGTCCACGTTTCTCAGTACTCCCATTAAAATCTTTTCTATTCCTGTGGTAAGGGTGATCCCGGCGTAGGAACCTACGGTGTTCCATGTAGACCATCTTCTTGTTTTCTGGTAGATGTGTAGCATCAGTCCCGTCCAAGCACTCGACACACCTAGTGTATCCTTTTGTCTTCTCTCCAGACAAGCAACCTCGCCCTGGCAGGTCGGTGATTGTAGCGACAAGTACAACCTTTATCGTGACATGTTCTTTTTTGTACTCATCCCAAACATCCTTCACTCCCATCTCCCTCATCTGTAGTAGTTCATCGATCACTGGTTTTAGAAGCACATCGATATCATTACCAGGTTGTTTTGGCCCTTGGATTAGTATGGCATCTAGATGTATGACCGTTTCATACAAAGCCAGGGTGGAAGGTTGTATATACATAGCATCACTGGCCAAGTGCTATGATTGGTTCTAACCTGGTCAAATGGATTCATCCCATCTGTACTCAAAGCTAACCAGAGATGCCTTACCTCTCCACCGATGTTCTTATAGAACATAGTGTTGATAGTCCTCCAGTCCGACCCATCGGCAGGGCGCCTCAACATTGAATCTTTCTTTCGCTCTTTGCTGTGCCAACGCAACAACTTGGCTGACTTTGCATTTGCAAACAACCTATGCACTCGTGGAGCTATAGGAAAATACCACACGGACTTGATGGGCCCTCCTCTGGTCCTGCTTCCCTCATTTGATGTCCCTTGCTTGTATCGGGGAGCT